>RPOG01001270.1:0-165730 GCA_008086565.1 Thalassoma bifasciatum
ATTCCACTTCCTGTAATACATCAGTTTTAATTTCTTGGTCCAGCCCCCTCTTTGCTCTTGTTTGTTAACTTCGGCTTTGGCAAATATTCAATTAAACCCTGCTCCCTAACGCCTGCAGGAGTCGATAATCAGACCTTCGGGAAGCTCTCCGCACCCTGTCGACTTGCCCTGAATAAACAATCCTTGTTATGTTTTATACATCTGCACCCAGGGGCCACAGTCTCATGATCAATAGATGTGTGTGCCAACCGTGATGTATTTTCAGAGCATGTTAAAGTAAATAATTAACATGTTGTTTACAAAGCTTTTTATAGCTCATGTTGTGTGTCCTCCTAAACCTTTACATACTGATCACAGTGGTGACAGTGTGTGGGAGAAAGGTAAACTACATTTATACGTTGCTTTCAATTTTTGCGTGCACTGATATGAATCTGTTGGGTATAACGTGTTGGATTTCTTTAGGGATTTGAGCACCCTGAAAAAAACATGCAGATAAATATTGTTGAGTTTAAATTACAGCAAGAGCAGCTATCACAGTAATGTTTTGCGACAGCACCATGAGAGAAAACTGACCCACGTGAGTGCACACTAAGAGAATTAAACCCCCCACCACCCCCTGAGACGTAAGCCCAGCTATCTCGTAATTAATCACTCAGACTGGCGTGAAACTTGCAGTGAGAGTCTGATAGAAACAGAGGAGACAGAGATCTCACCGAGCAGTGAACAGGCCTCCTGCACCAGGCTGACGGTCAGGACGTCGTCGTAAACTGTGTACGTCATGAAGGTGTCCTGGACTCCAGGCAGAGAGCTGAGCACAAACAAGTCATTTATATTATCACCAGTATCAGTCTTTATCTATCTGTACAACTGCACACACCTCAGTTTGTCCCAGGTGTCCTGTCCAAACTTCTCCATCACAAGAGACTGGAGGCAACTGTTGATGAAACCGTACTGCAAAACACGAATTAAAGAGGAATTATGCTGTTTTTTTAAACTGTAATTATTTTTCTCTATATTACAATTGCAGTTTATGTTTATCATGTGCTTATTTACAGGTTCCCAAGCTTATGTGTTGTTGTTATCAAGTGCTTGATTGAAGAGGTTGATATGTATTTTGTTGTCTCAAAAAAGAAAAACACGAGAGATCCACTAGAGAAACGCTGTTTAAATTTACAAGCACAGCTCAAAAAATTAGAATATCATGAAAAGTTAAATATTTGTTGTCACTAGTTTCAGAAAGTGAAACCCAGATTTTATAAAGACTCAGAGAGTGAAATTATTTCAAGCTTTTATTTCTTGAAATGTTGATGATTATGGCTCATAGATGATGAAAACACAAATTTTAGTGTCTCAGAAAATTAGAAAAATTACATGAGGTCAAACAATGCTATAATATTCTAAACTGAAATGTCAGACCTCTGAAAACTTTTGCTACTTTCTGACCATTTTTGCCACCTTAAACTTATTTTCACTACTACTTCATGCTGTTTTGCCACTTTTCACCCCTTAGATTAATTCCAGATAAATAAATACTACACTGTCTCTGATTAGAATTATTTTTGGAAGAATTAATGAAATTATTACTCCTCAGAATCTACACATGAAGAAGAACTCACCATGCTCCTGTTGGCTGATGCTTTGATTCCTCTCTCATGTTGGTACAAATATTTAAACTCTTAGTATTATACTCTCTGTCTCCTCCTTAACTGTTCTCTGATTTCTTTAGGGAGTCTTATTCCCCCCTTGTCTCACACCTCCATCCTCCTGACCCTAACACCTGACAGCTGAGGGAGAGGCAGAAAAACAAGACAATCACACCAGAGATAAAAGTTGATACAGGAGTTAAAAAACTTCTTTATGGCAGATCAAATAAGGACTGTGGTGGAAAATGTCACTTATTGCACATATGAAAAACTCATTTTCTTGCTTTATTGTTGCCTCTGTTCGTTCATCCAGCTTGTTATCTTGCGTTTAACGTCACACAATTTCACTAAAGTAATGGAAACTTGCAATTCCAGCTTGTGTTATTTCTTCATGATGCCCAGTTGCACAATATTTTCATTTTTACCGATGACGTCTTTCATCAGCACAGAGCGTGAATGAGGAGTAAAGTACCTGCCGACGCTGCGCTTCACTGCTCAGCTGTATCAAAAACATCTGGTTGTTTTCTAGCAGGGGACGGGGATGTAACAGCAACAGTGACTCCTGCTGGTTCGTTTGTGCATAAAACCATCACTCCTCCCTGATCCTCTTTGAAATGTTGTCAGAGTCTGAGCCTGTCAGGGACACAGATACAACTTTTTGTTCATGTATTCTGATCTGTCTCTGTCTCATTTTTGTGGTGCAAACTGCAGAGAAAGGACAAACCTTTTTGATCATTCAAGACATTTAAATATGTGCAAGTAAGGGCCAGGGAAACACTTTATGTTTGTACAGCAGCCTCCACAGTGGGAGTCCTCTAACCAGCAGCTAATCAGAGTTGACCTTATGAGAGCTCCAGCTCCAGAGGGAGAGCAGGAAGAAGCCGGTAGCAGCCAGGATGATCCCGCTTCTGTCCCATGAGTAGAAAGGCTGAAGGCCGAGCTACAGGAGGTGTTTTGCTGCCAAACGTCGCTGACTGGAATCCTCTGGAGGAGCTCACCTGTACATAAAGGCAAAACTGCACCACCACCCTGTTCTCAGCTCATCACAGATAAACATCAGGTGTCTTTTCATTTACATAACATAAATATATTCTTTATTTCTGTTTACACATATGTATGTTAGTTCCATAAAGATGAGCAGCCTCTTTGAGAGAAACACTTTGTTAAAACGAGGCAACAAATGTGATGTCAGGACCAAGAGAAACGTTTCCAACCAAAACACATCCACTGCAAAGAAACTGAATAAATGCTACTGTATCTTACATACATACATACTTACATACACTCAACTCTAACACCATGGAGACGCCCTGCAGCCTGACAGAGTATAATCACCAACCTGCCTGAACGTTGAACTCAAAGAAGAGAATAATGCTGTGTGTATAAAATCTGGATCCTCAATGTTCACTCTCAAAGCTTGTTTCTGATGGGGTGGAGATTTAACAGGATTATTTCTGTCATAGTCCAATGCTGTTAGAGAAAATACTGAGCTTTAGTCTGAAGAATCAGTCTGTTTAAGTAGAAAATAAAGGTCCAGTAGAAGCAGCAGTGAAAACAGGGCCGGTGTAAAGTCCAGGTCCATCAACTGGGACCTAAAAACATAAAAAGGAACATTTTGATGAGAGCTGTAATGAGGAAATCATGAATTTTTGCTTAAATAAACAAACAGATAAAGCTGACCTCTCCCAGAGCCTGCAGGGCGACTGTAGCAGCCATGGCCTTGGCGTGTTTCTTGTTCGGACTGGCTGTTTGAGGCTGGTAGTCCACACCATTCACCGTGACCTGGACACAAACGACAAGCAGACATGAATAAACACAGCAAATGAAAGAATCAGAGTTTCTGAGGCTAGAAGCAGAAGATGTCCTACCTTGAAGAGGAAATTCTTGCGGTGGTCAGGACCGCTGTGATGAACCATGACAAAGTCTGGCTGCATTATTCGTCGCTTGTTACACAACTCGATGAGTGCAGACACAGGGTGCTTTCCTGTGCGTGAACAGAAGCAAATGCAGAGTCAAAGGGAAGCTTGCTTGACTGTAAAGACGCACTTCCTTCCTCTAAAGCTGCTGCTGTGACGTCCATGAAGCAGAGCCCGTCTCATGTCTTACCCATTAGATCCTTGGTGACCACCAGTCCTCCAGTCTGCTTCTGAGGCTTCTCTCCTTCTGCAACCAGCCCTGAAACAAAGAACATTCAGCTTGAGCTCTACGCAAACAAGCCCTTTTGATGTAGCTGTTTGAGTACATAAAGAAAAAATGAACTGTTTCACACCTTTGCGGTCCACCTTGAAGTCGATGATGATCGGCTCCACGGTTCCTTCACGGTTCCTCCCGAGACCCTCTCCGGTCTTCCAGCCCATCTTCCTCATCAAGAACTCTCCAACTCCTCCTGAAACTGGAGCAGCTCTGAGGAACTGGTCCTGACAGAGACAGAGACACAGTGAGAAATAGTTTACACTCTTTGTGTTTCTTGTGCTTTTCCAGGTGTTTTACCTTCTTCAGCCACGCCTGAGGTCCGCTGGTGGACAGTTCCTCTGAGCTGAGGACCTGAGCTCCGGTCGAGCCTGTGAAGAGGCCGGGGACTGTGTTGGACTGAGCCCACGCATCCACCTATCAGAGTGCAACATCAGAGCAGAAAAACAGGCTGGATAAAACCTGAAAACATAAACAAAGGGAGTTACAATGAGCAATCTACATCTCAAGGCATGTGCATCATACCTGCTCTTGTGCGCGGCTCAGCATACAGATGGCACTGACGTCGTAGGGGTTCTCAGCCAATCGCCTTTGAGCTTTAATTCTCTCTGTCACAGCTTGAGAAATATCCACTGGCTGCAGACAGAGAGAGAGAGAAACAGAATTAAGTTTGAGTTTAAAACAGATCCATTCATGTGAACGTGAAGTGTGTTGTCATCACACTAACCTGCAGTGGTGGCTCAGGAAAAACGCTGTCACCATCCAAAACAAACGCCGGCTGCTCCTCGACCTCAGGTAACCCTGTTCCTGTTGCTGTCTCACCTGTCGATGAGGTAGTGGTTGCCATAGGAACAGGAGCCTTTCTGGAAGCAGGAGCAGCTTTTTCTGCAGATTTATCAACAGGAACCCATTCACCGTATGCACCCAGCGTCTCCCCCTCCTGGACAAAAGAGTGGACAAATTTTTTCTTCCATGATTTTTTTTTTGAGATTCACATGTAAAATATTAATTAAAAGATTCAAATCTCATCAACATATTCTTCTTCTCACCTTTTTCCGGTGTTGACATCCTGATGAAACAGGAAACTCTTTGGCCATGCCTGCGTCACTGCGTACAGCAGGACGAACCGTCGTGTTCTAGAGGGAAACGAGAATGTTTTTATTCTGTTGAACAACTTTCTCCCTCACTAAGAAAACCCATTAAACACACAGACTCATCAGAACTTTACATTGATGCTGAAGCTGATGGCTTTCTGCTCTCGTAAAGCTGTCGCCCCGAATGGTTTCCCCTCCTCCTCTTCGTCTGAAACGTGAGGCAGAGCCACGGGCAGCTCTCCTTTGCTGTCCACGATCATCTTACATTTCTACAAACAGATAAAAAAACAGCAGGTTAAACTCTCATCATGATGTAGAGAGTTGGAAAAGCAAAGTCATGCATCCTCACATCAGTGTACTCCTTGATGCTGATGCTGTTGGCCTGCTTCGCCACTTTCCGTTTGACCTCCTCCAGTGTGGACATGTTTGGCTGGGAGGGAGCCGGTGGGGGTTTGTTGGTGATGGAGGGCAGCGGGGGGAGCAGGAAGGACAGAGCGCCCATGTTGGACAGAGCTGCTGTCATGGTGGCTAAAAGCAAAACCAAAAATGAAATGTACAGGATCCTCGCCCCTTGTTTTCTATCTTTGAACAGGATGAGGGATTTCATGATTGGATCTTATTTTGGGGTAATAAAGCTAATATCAGTCTGAGAACACGTGTTAAATCCTACCAGCTGTCATACTGGCCATGGCAGCGTTCATGGCCATGCCGGGCAGAGCCAAAGGGAGCATGTTGGACCTGAGGCTGGCAGGGATCGGCATCCCTGCTTTGGCACACATGGCGGCTGCGTTAGCCTTGGCGATTTCCAACAACTGCTCTTTATCTGAGGAAACAGGAGAAAGAAAAACATTAAAGAAAGAAAACACAGAGCTGACCGTTATTGCAGGTGTCACTATGTTTTCTAACCGAGGTCACTGATGCGCTGAGGGCTGTCGTTTGTACTGCTGTGCTTCCTGTTTGGGGATCTGTTTTTTCGGAGGATGAGTACAGGTGAGTGACTGGGCTCTCGTTTCCAGCGATCCCTCTGGCTGTAAGTTGCCCTCTTTTGACCCCGAGACGCCGACCGAGAGCGAGATCTCCGTGACCTCCTGTTTCGTGACCTGCACAGACAAACGTGAGCTCAACGTGTAAGCAAGAAGTGAAACATCAAAGCATCAGAGGAGATAACAAACACTCTACCTGGAGCGTGACCTCCTCTTCTTTGACGGACTCCGAGATCTGGACCTCGTTCTGGATCCTCTCCTGTGGCTGCGGCTTGGTGACTTTGATTTCTTCTGCCTCTTTGACGACTTGGACTCTTTTTTCCTCTGAGGAGACTTTGACGCTTTGCTCTTCTTCTTCTCTGGTGATTTAGCAGCTGTTGTGTCCTCTTTCACTTCAAACTGAGGAGGGCAGAGCTCGCTGGTCTGATCAGCCACAGAAGGTGTGGACCAGACCAGTACAGAGTCTGAAGCAGCAGAACCTGGACCTTTAGTGGAAGAAGACAAAATGCATCATAGAATAAGACACAGAATTTCACTCATCATAGAATAATGTCACAGAATAATCTTCAAGTATCTAAACAAGTTTAATACTGACCTTCTTCATGTTTTGGTGCCTCTGTTGTCTCCTTCTTCTCCTCAGCAGGATGTTGTTGCTGGGCAGAGCTCTGCAGCTTCGTGCTTGACTCAGTCCTTTCCTCTAGTGTGATGTTTTCTTGGGGCGGGTTAGAGGCAGGCTGAGGCAGTGGGTGGTCTTTTAAAGGACCCTGTGTAGGCTGCTCACAGTCATGAGAAGCTTCCCTCTTCTCAGGAGACCTACAGGGCAACAACAACCCAATCAGAGACGAGGATAAAGCATCACATCAAAACTTGTACAAAATTCAACATTGTACAAAACAACCTCTCGATGAGTGAGGATGTAGAGCACACAAATAAAAACTATCAAAAGTTCCTTTCGACCTGGACTGAGTCCTGCGTCGCTTTGGGCTCAATGAGGAATGAGAGCGAGAGCTTCTCCTCTCTGAACGGAAATGTGAACGAGAACGGGAATGTGAGCGAGTCTGATGACCTTCATCTCTTCCTTTACTGGAGCTGTCCTGTTTGGGTTATCAACAAATAAAAATTCAGTTTTCTGGACATAATAATTCAGGCATCACCTGTGGATGCTTCACAATGTTTTTACCTGCTGTGGGATGATATCAGGCAGTGAAAACTTCTGACCACATTTATTCTCCCTTTGCTTTGACCCAGAGTCTGAATCAGATGAGTTCTCGTCATCTTTACGTCTCTTCTTCTTCTTCTTTTTCTTTCCTGTAGAGTGTCGTTTGTGGCTCCTGGATTTCCTCTCGTTCTCTTCACCTGCACACACAACAAAAAATCCGCAGAAGTGGTTTCAACCTCGTATAATCTCTTTAATATTTACAATCAAAACACTGATATAAAAGCAAAGAGCAAGAGGATTTATCTCACCTTGCCCTTTCTGTCCATCTGATGGCGTTCTTCTTCTATGAAGCAAGCACAAAACTTGAGTCAGGCACATTCAAAGAGTGGATGACTTTAAAAAAATATGTGCTTTTAGAGTTTTAAAAATCTCATCACCATTCTCTGCACTGTATGGGTTTGAAGTTAAGGACCAAGATGCACAGGTGGTAACAGGCAGACAATCTTAGAATCTCTACGTTCCTGCTGTTTGTGTAAACATTGCTTACCTCTGTGTGAGGTTTGACTCGCTGAGGCTTTATTCAACCTGCTGCAGTGTCTTTGTGCTCTGCTGGTTTATGGCAGGAAGGCAATGCTGTTGTATGCACCTTCTGTAAAAGGGGAATTCAGGATACACACCTTTTTGTTGAAAAGTAAGACGTTTTTATGAAACAAGAAACAATTGTTGCACAGATTCTTTCAAAGTCACCAGATTCCTCTGATAAAAACAGGAGGGTTCCCAGACAGGGGTGTGTTTTCTTTATTGAGTCATGCAGTTGTACAGAAGTAAAACAAACTCTTTAAGACAAAAAATGACAAACAAATTGACTGATTTTATTCAGCGGAGTCTGGTAGAGTTTGAAGAACTGATGTAACAGCTGCTCCTGGGTTCAAAGAGCATCTTACTGATCAAACAGTCTACTTATAAGATCCCAAAAACATTAACTATTAAAAAAGGGGGCTCAGGCTTACAGGCACTAAATGTCCTTTTACAGAAAATGCATACAACAACATTGATCTGTATGGCCTTTCAGCCATTAACCATTCATTAATAAAGATGCGTGACAAGCAAATTAGAACAAATATTTCATTGAACAGTTTTAAACATTCACTGGGTTTCACCTTGATTTTTTGGTACCTTCCTCCAACTCTGCCCCGGACTCTGAGCTGCTCTCCTTCTCTCTGTTCCTCTTCTTCTTTTTGCTTTTGTGTTTTTTATGTTTCTTGTGTTTCTTATGGGAAGTGCTGCCTTTTGGGTCCTCTTCTTTGTCCCGCTCTGGAGCAGCTTTGTCTGATCCAACTTTCTCCCGGCCGGTGACCACTTCCTCAGAGACACTGAGGTGGAAGAAAGGAGAAGTAGTCACTTCAGGGACAATCGTCTCATTACTGCACCCATACATTTGTTATTTAACCTTTATTTTACCAGGAGTTTTCCCATTGAGATAAAAAAAAAAAATCTTTTACAAGGGAGTCCTGGCAAAGACAGCAGCACATACAGTTAATGTCATATCAAATCAATAACAAGAATTAAGTAAATAAAATGATAATAAAACATTTAATTCGTCTATCGACCACTTCATCATTAAATCCAGACAGTGATGGATTAACATGAGCTAAAGTTGTAGTATTAGACTCAGAAAAAGTCCAGCTTTTACATCCCTCATGATAAATATTGGAAAAAGTCAGTTGATACTAAACGATGCGTTTGGAAACTGTACATACAGTAGTTTAGCTCCTTGGGTGTTTGAGTGCACGTAAACTACGAGTAAAGCCATGAAACTGACTTAATGAATACCTTTTAATTCCATAACTTTTCAAACCTCCTTAAATAAAGTGACAACACCGTAATAAAAAGCTCAAACTGTGACAATCTGAGATGTTTTGATGCTAATTTTAGCTTCTGCTAACCGGCCGTTAGGGCTCAAAAACGGACCGTTAGTCCACTTTAAACCCCCGGATATAACATTTTACATTTTTCACACAAGCAAAGAGTGAAAACACGACAGTGACATACTTTTTCTCTTCATTCTGGTCTTCAATTTCTCTTATTTTATTCAAAATAAAATCTTGGAAAATTTGCTCTAAGTCGGCCGCCATGTTTGACTGTGCACTCGGTATTGAGTCCGTGTAGGAACCAGTCTCTTTCGATGGTTCCTACTGTCAGGACCATAGATCAGGGGTTCCCAAACTTTTCCGCCTGTGACCCCCAAAATGGCAGCTTTAGAGACTGGCGACCCCCTGCTGTGGTACGACACTAATGGGCCAATCCAAAAACAGACAAAAACAAACAAAAAACCCCTGAGGATACTTAATTTAACTGATCAGTAGGAAATTCACCAACTCATGTGCAGTTCGCTGTGTTCACTGCATCAAACTTCAACAAAGAAATGTGAAAAACAGATACAACATTTTCTGTTTGCATAATTTCATATTATCTTTAACCCCTATTTTTGCTTTTATCCTTACAATAATGGATGAAATGTGGAATTGTTTCATAGTTTTTGATTTTGGGACACATTCCACGACCCCCTATCAATGTCTCGCGACCCCCCGAAGGGTCCCGACCCCCACTTTGGGAACCACTGCCATAGATGACACATCCCCGTTTCTCTCAATATTCATTTAAATATAAAACAAAAATGTTGCACAAATCAATATAACGCCTCTCAATTACAGAACAGAAAAGTAATGTAGCATAGTCTTTGTCCAATCAACCCCTTATGATAAGTCAAACTGGTGAATTTAGGCGTATTAGAACACTTTTTGTGATTCCATGATGTGATTATATTCTTCTTGAGTATGTGAACAACAAAAAATAACCCAGCATATTATGTAGTTCTGAATCCATAAAGATACCCATGTTAATCAATTGTGTTTTATTATTATTTTTATTTCAAGTGTGGGTTTAACTGAAAACAGAGATTATACAAAATTACTATATAAGAGTCATATCCTTGACGTATTCGGTAATTTGTGGACCTTCACCTTTAGACCCCTGTTTTATGTCGACAAAAAAAGTGTCAAACTGAGTGTTTCTTGCCCTGCTGTCTGTACTCATTACTGGCTACTTTCACTCTCTCTGCATTCAACTTGTTGTCAGCTTTTTTCCTGACATTTCCCCTGATTTTCTCCTCTCCTACTCAAAATCGAAAACTTATTTGTCATATTGTTAAAATACTAGAATAGAATAAGGTTAATAGGTGTAATTGTGCAAAAAGAGCAATGTAGGAAGCTATATCCTTATCAATAAGACAGTCAAGAAAGGAGAACAGTGTCCCTTTTTAAAATGTATGCATCTTGTTAGTGAAACTTTCACAGGAAGTTTATGCATTTGTACAGATGTCACATGAAAATGCAGTAAATGAAAGGTGTAGATGCTGCCAGAGGCCGAGGTGGGTTGTGAAGAAAGAATTAGATTGAAGGAACAAGAGGCTGAAGCGTGTGTTCTGAACTCAGCTGCATCAAAAGGAGCCAGTAGACGTGGTTTCAGACTTCTGATCTGGAGCATCCTCACTGCCTTATTTTTGGTTCCTGGGCACGGAGCTGGACCCTTTGAGACCCTCAGGAGGAGCTGGAAATGTTCCTGGAGAGATGGATGAATGGGATGACCCTGGATGAGCAGAAGAAAACGGATGGAAGGAACTAATGTAAAAACTGTACACATGCAAGTTTTGTATTTGTCTTACAAAAAACATCCTTAAACCAGCTTTCCAACTGCTTTTATTCTAAAAAAGAAGAGTCACTTTAGCTCATCTTTAAACACAACCACCTCTAATTTCATGTATTTTTCTTTATTTCCTTCTTATAAATTAGAATGGTATATCATGCATGCAATACCGCATTAACCGCTTAGGTTTTCATCGTCCACAGGAAAGAAAATATCAACACAAAAATCCGTTGAACGTCCCGATGAAGCCGTTTGGAAAAGGGTGGATGTTAAAGCCACAGCATGAAGCGATGTACACAGTTTGCGGTTGCATAGTACAGTACGTGAAGTTCCTCATTTTAAAACAGCATGCCGTTTTGTATTGCACATTACTGAAACTTTGAATGCTGGACCTCGCTGTTGCTCCCACGTGGGTCGTCTTTGTCGTCTCATTTTAGCAACATGTATACAGCAAATAGCATCTCTCAAAGACATTATGTACAGAGATTTGATATAAAAATAATCGCCAGCAAATCATCTATTACTTCTTCTACTGGAATAAATATTTGTTCTTTTGCTTCTTTTGTTTTACATTTTAACAGATAAAATCCTTTTATGATCTGAAATATTAGACAGAATACTGGGGCCAAACAGTTCACTATTTTTACACTTTATTTTTGTTGTCTCTAAGCTTCAGTCTTATTCCCTAAAAGTGGCCCCAGCACTCAGTCATAACATTTCTCGGTCACATAAAGGTTAAAAATAAAATCTGGTAGAGCAAAAATCAAGGAAAGCAAAGACAGTTTTAGAGTTTGTGAGTGTTTTCTTGTTTCTATGTAATATCCACGACTTCGGAAATCCCGTCTGATTGTCTCAAGCAGCCCAGCTCAACATTGGTTGGCTTGATTTTGAATGGAAAATGGCTCCCTGTTCAATCAAACAATGGGATTTATGCTATGGGGCAGAATGAGACGGAGAAGAGAGCTTGTAAACAGTAGCATTGTGCACCTTTAACACTTTTATCCTTTTGCAAAACAAAAGAAGTAACAGGGGATTAGAGATCATGTGTGCACTTTTACTTTGATTCACATTTTAGGACCAGTGACTTTTTCTTTTGTGCTGTACATCCTTTTTACCATTATTTTCCACCTGCATTCAAACAAAGTGGTGTTTTGAGAGAAAATAGCATATTTTTATGTTAAATAAGAGTTGCTTTGCACCATGGGAAACATTTTAAAAGTAAAACCAGGAGACATAGTGAGGGCTTCCTGCAAATTCAGGCCAATTCAAGACATTTTGAATCTGTGTCAGGCTGAGAAATTCTCCATGACGGTGGAGTATCTCTTATATAGGACGGTATTTATGTCAACTCTCCAAAGATTTGAACCCAGACTTGGTAACAAGGTGAAGCAGTTTAAGAAGCTCCAGTTACAGAGAGTTTTCCACAACAACTGATAAAAGACTATAAGCGCACATTGGACAGTTCTGCACCTCAACATTTACATTCAGAGCCCATGCAAGGATGGTCCAAGTGATGACCACGGAAAGTAAAAGACAAAAAGTGCAAAACAACTCAAGCCTGAATTCTTTCAATGAAAGTGTCCCTCCTTCTCAGGTGATCCACTCCCCCAGTAAACATTTTCCTTATTAGTCTCAGGAAGCAGGGGAGGAGTTAGGGCGGGGCAATGAGACAGAAATATTTCAACACGACAAAACGTTTTCTTTAAGTGGAGAGGAATGTGGCTACAAAATATGGAAGACCTTTTCATGGATAGTGCGGTTCTTATTAATTTATCGTTCAGTTAAGAAAGCAGAATTTTAATCCGTATGCTGTCTCATAGGGGGTGACCTTCATTCTAACTCTGAGGGCCTGATTCACTAAAAGATATGACACATGGAAGACTAATTTTGCAAGAGAAACACTTTTAAGATGTGATAAAAACAACGGTGTTCTTGTTGATGTAACTTTTAGTCCAACTGTTTGTCTCTGGACGTATTTTAAGACGTAGTCGCGAGATAATCTGGAAGTTGGAGGAAAGTAAAGCTGAGTAAAGCGACAACGTGCCTTTGAAGAAATTAAAGCAGATTCCTGTTTCCATACAAGGAAAATGTCTGCTGACCCATCAGTGACGGAGGGGGGATGTGACTGTTTGACACTTCTTTCTTTCTTTCTGCCTTTAACATAATTCTGAATTAATAGAAGCTGCAATCATCCAGTTTTAGTCATGCAATTGACTGAAAGCCTCCACAATATCCCAAGTGTTAGGATCGCCTCAGCATGTTGACTTACAGGAATCCATCGGTATTTCAGGGCCTGTTTTCTTCTCTTTTCTCCCATATTTTTTTAACCAAATGTGCCCTGGAGTTTCCCGAATATCAGCTTGAGTGTAGCTGGGTTTAGTTTAAAGTTTGGAAGGAGCATGCTCTGCAGTCAGGACAACATGCCAGCTACACAGAGGATGAAGGTGATGCACCTGATGCTGCTGTGTCACATTTTCAACGCTTTTAGATTTGAAAAATACTGGAAGGAACTTTGATTTTGAAAATAACATTTGCACCATTTTAGATTTTGTTCTGACATTACGCAACCTCGATTTCAGATGTTCCTTTCGAGTCGATCAAACTACTCATTCTCACGCAGAACATCCAAAACTTTCGCTGCAATGACGTTTAAAAATGTGATATCTGTGTTTTCTCTTCTGTCCGACAGCTTCCTCTAACTCTAAGTGCTCGCTGTCAAGAACAGAAGCCGTTTTGCCTTCTCTTTACTGAGATCTGATCCCAGCACCATCACAGTCAGTTCACACTCATGACGGCGAGGGTCAAATTAAATCCTAAAGCAATGCTACAGAAAAGCTGGCCGTGCTCCAAAAAAGTGACTTCAAAACAAAGCAGAAACAGTTTGGGAATGTGAAGCACCAGTTTTCAAAACTAGCAGCCGCATTTCTTCTGCACACGACCTCCATATCTACACCTCCTCCAGGATGCTAGGTACAAAATATCAATGATGCGGATTGATCATCTATCGGCATGCAATAAGCTAAATGTTGAGAGGATTTATACATGGCCCAGGCAGCCTTCAGCAGTCTGTGTGCAGTGGACTTCCTTTCAAACCTGGTGCCATGTTCCAGGCATAAAGAGCCCATCAGACACCGTCGTCACCTCTATGCTAGACTTGATTCGCTTTTGCAGCTAGCACAGTCTGCACTGCACATCTGCTGAGTTTTTCAATGCTTTACAATCCCAACCGGTCCCAGAAACAGAGATTTAAGGGGCAGCGTGAGGAAATGTTGGCATCCTGAGCCTCTCAAATACTCACGCTGTTGAGTGGAAGTTGCCCAGGGAGACTAAACTGAAACCAAATCATGGGTTTGTTGGACTTCTACGGATGAAAATAGCAAAGAAAACAAAAAAAGGTACAATTTGGGACCAACTTGGCTCTGTTGCAGCGTTTTGTTTTTTTTTTAATTGGGGGCGGGGTCAGGCCTGTTCTAGCCTGAATGGTGGGAGAATCAAACTCAGAGCCGGTGCCGGGAGTCATGGCTGTAGCTGCCCGGTGAGCTGCGGTTACGATGTGGCTTGTATGCATCCTGATAGGGGTCCTGGTAGTCCTGGTAGGGGTCCTGCTGCTCTCGGCTGTGCTGTGAGCCAGAGGACATACGGTTACGTCCCTTGTGCGCCCGCTCGTTGTGGTAGTTTTCATCTGACGTCATCAGGTTGCGTCGTTCGTTTGGAGTGGAGTGGTCTCCCGTGTGGTTGCTCTGTCGCATTCTTTGGCTCTGCTGAACATGAGAAAAGAAATGACCCATCAGAGCACAGCAAACATATAAATGAGAGATAGATAATCCTGCGTTTGGTCTGCTGGGTGTGTACCTGCAGTCCAGAGATGCTAGTGGGGTAGGGGGTGAGCGTGGTGGGACCCAGGTTGCGTCCCAGCAAGGGGTTGAGGGGCGTGGCCATCGAGGTGTGTGTCGCTTTCCAGTAGGCCTCGAGGTATTCGGCGAGATGCTCACAGGCGTCCTCCAGCTGGTTCTCGTCCAGGATGATGTCAAACATTTCCTGATGGCAGATGGTCAAGGCAGAAGAGGGAGAAGAGGGAGAAGAGGGAGGAGAGGGGGGAGAGCTTACTTTTGTAAACAGCATCTTGGTAAAATACAGGATAAATACGAGCTGACTGAACCATCACTTACTGGAGGACACTGGGCCAGTTTGTCCGCCGCCACCAGCTGCACATTCAGGTGTTTGCTCTGGGACTTTCCTCTGGACTTCACCAACCTCTGCAGGACCTAAGTGATGAGAGAGGAAGAAAAAGATTGAGTAGAAAAGAGAATTATTTATGTTCATTTTGATTCAGTTAGATAAGACAAACCCTGATCATTTAATTTAGTTCAAGTTTTGCCTGAAATAACACCTCACCCTCTTTTCCAGACTTCATACTTGAATAACTGGAGTGTTTTTATAATATGTATCACAGAGTTAATCTGCAGCTAATCCTTTGCTGTGCTTCTATTGTAAAGTAAGCATGTTGCATGCCTTGAGGGTTCGGTGTAAAACAAGCGTGAAAGTCACCGTATGACCATGTGACTCACTTTTAAGGGAAGCAGTGCAGCATCCTCCATGCAAGGTGCCCTTGTGTACTTCAGATAAACTGCACACACTTTATTAGAAACCGAGCATGACAGTGAGTGTCTTTACAGCTCTCTATTTCATGCTGCTTTCTAAAGGGAGCTCTGTGATTCCTCTGCAGCACGGTGGAGGGTGAAAACGAACCTTGCAGTTACCTTTAGCATGTCTTTGTTCTCCGAGCTGTGTATCCTCAGATTACTGCTTTTATGCTAACAGCTTCACATTTAGAGTGTAAATAAAACTCCACAGACAAACAAAAGAAATGAGACGTTGAGGGTAAAACTGATACAGAGAGTTAGTATTTAGTTTTTGGATTTTTATTACCTTTGGCGAAGAGACTTTAACGTGAACGATGATGGGGGCCAAGGAGGTTTTGAGCAGCTGGGCCGGATGGTTGATGGTGTCAGCGTCCAGCACCACGAGCTGCAGGGAGCGAGCCAACTCAAAGATCCTCTCGATCTCACTCTGAACCTCAGCTACGACACAAACACAACAACACAGTCATACAGAGCAACACGTGAACAGAAAGTGGTGCTGGAAGTGTGTTCTTACCTAAGCTGGAGCGAGTGTTGGATCGTTCGATGATGGCTCTCTTGCTCGGGTTGTTGAGAACAGACCTCTTTGCTAAAGATATATCTGCTGTGACTCTTGTGATAGATATCCTGTGAGAAAATTAGAAATAAGGTGTTTGAATTGCTTTGTTGCATTTAAATGATTTACTTTATGAAGATCATTTCGACCAAACTGTTCTTACCTGCCATCAAATCTGTGCTTGAGGAAGTCAAACAGTGCTTTCTGCATCATGTCTGTTACCTGCAAGGAAGAAAACGAAGAAATCATCTTTGTCATCACCAAACTGGATCAGGACATTTAAAACAAGAGAGCTACCCCTGTCAGCTCACCTCATAACCCTTCAGCGAGGGTCCCACCAGCACTACAGGCCTCATGGAGGGAACCACGTCATACGGAGGGATGTGCTCCGTCTGTTTACACAAACACAAACAATCAGCGGAGGTGTAGCTGCAATATGACTCCACATTCATATTCAGAGCAGAGAGCTGAAATGGAGCGTTGACCCTGAATCAGTCGGATGAGCTGGGTTCAGTGATGACTCGATGGAGGAGAAAGCGAATGATGATGAATTTATGTTTTCTTTGATTAAATGCCGAACGTCTTCTTGATAACTGACGATGGAACAGCAATAATCCAGTGAATGATACATGTGAAAGTTTTACCATCACCAAACTTACCACTTTCTGTTTCTGCTTTCCTGCAGGAGGGAGAGAGCACAGTGAGAGAGCCGTCAGAAGCTGATGTCAGAGAAAACGTCATCATCAAACATGCTTCCAGAAACATCAGAAATGTGAAAGAAAATGAAACCTATCAGGATAACCGGCATATCAAAAGTGTGAAAAGTGTTTCTATTGTCCTAAAGTTATAGTCACAAAGTCACATGAGTGCAGTTCAGGGGGTTCATAGTCTTCACTGTTGTAAGCTCCAGTCTCAGAGCGCCTGCAGTCCTCAACTGGAGGAAGAGGAGGATCATGGGAAAATGTACCAACAAGTCTACGCAGTGAACTTAAGCTCTATGAAGAGACACGGGAAGGCTTGAGAGGCTTATTCTGTCTACGTATGTCGGCTCTAATCTGACAGCTGGATGCGAGAAGCCCCGCCCCCTGACTGATGCTCTCACCTGCCGAGGAAATGAGGGGGCGGATAGAGGCCGAGACCTCATCCTCTACACTGGAAGAAGAGTTCCCTCCAGACTTACTGAAAGAGACAAGAGGGGATAAAGAAAGACACAAACACACCTTGGTATTAATGTGGAAAATGAAAATTAAATGAAGCATTCGCTGCAGAGGAAAGGTGTAAAACATAGAGAAAAAGGAGGGATTAACAGTCATTCAACGCATTTCAGAAACAAAGATGATCCGACATCCATTTCCTGTATTTTCTACAGTGAACATCTCTCCTTTTTTTTCAAAAATCTACAGAAACCGAGCTTGAAAGTGAAGCTCTGAGACTCCCATCCTGTTAGATTAGTGTTAAACTTCAGGACGACCCATGTGAGCTACTGTAGAAACTCATGGCTGAACCTTCAAGACACATTACGCCACAGCGGGAGTACAGTACAGGGAGATGATAACAGACACTGAAACTGTCTAACTGTAACAATCTGGAAGTGACGGAGTGAAAATTCATAAAAAGGAGGAGCTAAAGTGGTATTTTTCTACAAGTACCCACTAGTTTATTGATAGTAGAGTTTCACATGAGTGTGGGAAACAACAGCAGGATCTTAGACTGCAAAACCTTCACTTCTGCAGCCGTGTATGTCCACCTCTACAGACTTAATGTCATCCAACAAAGAAATTCATGGGCAGATAGCTCCATCTGCTGGTTCAAATAGGTGTCATAACTAGTTTTATGTCTCATTGCTTTGAGTCATGGCCACCAATTTTCACTAAATTTGCTCTCAAAATAAAAGACAGAAATCATAAATGCAGTCATGACACAGCATGAAGGTTAACTTTTAAAATTAACATGAAGCTTAAGTTTGGAGAGGAAATTAAAAGCAACAGAAAGGATGTCTTTGAATGGAAAATAGGGACATTTAGAAGGGTCAAACACTTTTCTGTGAAGGCTCATTTTGTTTAAATGGATAATAATGTTGCTTTAGTATCTCCCACAGAGACAGAGTGTGTTTGTCTGTCACTTACCCTTGGACTCGTCCTCTCTTTTGCTCCTGCTGGAGCCGGATGTTCTCGAGCTTCAGAGGACTCGGGATGAAGCCGATTTCACAGCCCTCCTTCACTAATCGACCTATCCACCAGTCATTGTTGAACTTCTGGAGGCGATAACACAAAGCGGGAACAAAAAACACAAAGAAAATGGAGAATGTTTTCATCAGCACGTTGAATTTCACAGTTTTTTTTTTCTGAAAATTCTATAAAAAAAGTTCTCCACACAGTTGGAGTCGTGTTTAAACCTTTATGAACAGATCTTTGGTGGGCGTCAGAGAGGAGCTGTTGTTTGAATAATCTTGTTTAAATCCATCCTATTCTTTCTGCATTTTGTATATTTATTAAAGTTCAACTTAAACTCCACAAAAGGTGTTTAACCTTTCAAAGTAGACCTTTTGAAAGCTGGATAATAACTTAAAAACAGAAGACAAATGTTGATGTAGACTTGTAATTTCTGTTTCTATCAGACACACCTCTTTTATATGGAGGAAATCCTTGGCGTCAAAGGATATAGCTGTTGCTGGGACGGGAACGTCTTCATCCAGAGCGCCACAGTAGCTGACATTTGTCCTCACAGCAAAGGCCACGGGTTTAGACTGGAGGATGGAAACACAAACCAAGAAATGAAAACAGCACTGATCAAAGATATGTCAAACATTCAAGCCTATTAGACAATTTTGTAAGACTTGGTGCAACAAAAATGGTTCTGGCTCAGTTGTGTCTAGTTCAGCTACCTTGGCTCTCTCCAGTTGAATGGTGGCCTGCTGCTCCCTCTCCTGGCGGCTCTGTCCCGGTCCTTGGCTCTGGCTGGGGCTCTGGCTCTGGACCTGAGCCTGCACGTCCCGCTCCTCCTCCAGAGAGACATCTGAGTCTGATGGTCTGCTAGTGTAGGAATCAGCTGAGCCCTGCAAAGAGAAAGCGCCACACACGCAGAGGGTTAGTGGAGTTGTAAAGCTGGGATACAAAGTGCTTCTGTAAGGGGTTTGCAGAAACACGCTGCACCTGGGACGACAGATGTGATTGAAATAAGGTTAAAGCAGGCTTTTTTTTTTTGCTGGGACATGCTTGGACCAAGCACTTCCTGTTCATCAAGTAATCAGGCCTCAATGATGATTCAATTAAAAAAGACCACTACGCTCAGGGAGATCAATCACACCAGTCATCACAGCTAAGCTTTTTTTTGTTGTTTTTAACAGGCTAGCAGTGAGTGAGGCCTGACTTCAGCAAACTCTTCTCCTGGACCGTGTTCATTTAATCACAAAGTGCAACATTTGGTTAAATTAAAAGGTCCTGACTTTGAGGACAGCTTACAAGATTTCCAAGAATAAGCAGAAGACAAAGTGGAGGATCCAGCTCTCTGAAAACCTCTCTCCTGATCCTCAGTTTATTTGACACATTCTGGAGTCTATAAAGTCAAATCAGAGTTAATCAGAATCATTAACTGTTGTATAATTTCTCCTGCAGAGAGCTCTGACAAATCCTGAAAAATAAGCCCTGCTGATGTCACAGTGATGTCATCAGCGTCATCTCTACAAAAAAGAGGATGAATCATGTTAAAAACACAATGCAAAGAGGCTCTAATGGTGAAATATAAAAACTTATGGCAAATTCTATGAATAATTCTGAATTTCGGGGTCTAACTTATGCAATGGGATTAACATTTAGGACATCTCGGCCTTTTCTGCCTCGACTGTGAGCCATTGTTGTCTCATACAGCCCTTGTAGCTCCACTAACTTTGTGAGAATGTAAAGCTGAAGTGCAGAGGCGAATATAAACTACACACACTCATAATCATGCAAACAAACAAAGTGTACTCTCCTGTAGTAAAGGTATTTCTACCCTCTGTCACCATTTCTGAAAAATCCTTCAGTCCAGCACAAATGAGTCATCCTAACTACATTTCTGTGTGGATGCTTTCATACTGTACTGTAGCATCCCAGCTATTAACCAATGGAGTAGCTTCAGCATGTGACTCATCAACATCAAAACCACTTAATGACATCATGATGCATGTTTCTGCCATCCCATAGGACACAGAGATGTGAAATACTTGTTTTGCAGGAGTGATAAATGTAGAAATGTGACACGAGTGGCTGTGTTAGGAGCCTGAGGGTAGACATGGATGATTAAAATCTTTCTGTTCTCCTCTTTGAGTCACGGCTCGCTCTTTTTCAGGAGTGGGAGAAATGGCTCCTCAGCTTTGGTTGTTCTGATATCAGGCGAAACACAAAATAATTGGGGTTTATATTTAGAGAAACTGTGCAAATGTCACACGTCAGAAGCCATCTGCCTAATGTGCACCCCCGCCTTTACGCACACACCAACACCCACCCACCCAACCCCCTTTCAGCCAAGCATAACCCACGATCACGCTACACTATACTGCTGGCAAGCCCATTAAAAAAGGCCTCCAAGATGTGTGTGTGCAGCAGAAACTCATACACACACATCCAAAACACTCACCGCCTCCGAGTCTTCAAATCCATGCAGGTACAAATTGTCATACATGGAGGTTTGATAATCCAACCAGCACCTCTAGAAGAACGAGGGGGGAAAAATGAGAGTGGAGGAGGCGGAGGAGGAAGGAGGGGGCCCCGCTGAGAAAAAAAAAAGGATGGATGGGGGAGATGACGACAATCCCGTCTCTCCACAGCAGAGATGAATAATTCCTTAAAAAAAAAAAAAAAAAAAAAAAAGGTCTCTCCTCCCGTTGGATCACGCCTGGTCCTCCGGAGGCCTGATGGATGCAGCTTCTCCCTGGTCGCACGGCGCTGCTGCTGCGCTGCTGGCTCACATTATAGAACGAGGAGGCTCTCCCTGGAGGTAGCCCAACGCTGGCATTTTATTCATCACACACACACACATGTAGAGGCACACACACACACAATGAAGCAGAGGCAGCAGCAGTAGCAGCAGCAGGGGCAGCAGATCCTTCCTCAATATCCAAGCCTGATGACAGAGCCAATGTGCAGCGAGCTCATTGGCTGGCTGGCTGTCCACTCAGCTTGGATGAGTGCGAAGAGGCAGCGAGGAAACGGGGGAGGGGGATGGAGGAGTAAAAGAGGGGAGCAGCATCCTCCATTTCCCTCTTACCTCCTGTCCTCACTCTGCCTTTTTTATCCTCTGAAGGAGCAGAGAGTCGACAGAAACACTGAATTGGGCTCTGATGTTCACTCAGAGACTGTATCATGATTTATAAAATGAGGATCTGATAATAAATCAAATTACAAAAGGATCTGGAAATTCTTGTTTGGTCTCAAAAATGTTCAATAATTTGTATTTTTAATTTTTTCAGTAGGCTACATTTGAAGTATTTTTGTTCTAGTTACACCCTTTGAGGGTGAATAAAGACAGATGACGTGTCTCCACTTTCTACTGTTGTTGAAAAGTGAAGCCAAATCCCCCCTCCCTTCAGCGAGTGCTGACGTTTTCTCTCACTTGAAGCCTGAGAAAAAAAAGATCAGGTGCATTTTCAGCAGGAAACAAGTGCAGAGATGACCTCTAGTGGTCGTGGGAATAATGACGTAAGGAAAGCTGACAGTCAGGTGGGTGAGGAAAATAGAGCTCCACCTTCGGTTTCAAAGTCAGGACGTTGGTCTCTTTTTTAAAAAAAAGAGCTGTTACGGCAGAGAAGTGAAGTCAAACAGTTGGTGTTACTGACTTGCTGTTTTACAATTCCTAGGCTCATGTCTGGGGGGCCCTCAGGGAGACTTTTTACTATAAATAATTAATCTGTTTGGGGTGAATGGGTCTACAAACCTGCTCTGGAACCACAGCACAAATGTAGCAGAAACCCTCTGTCCTGTGTCTTATAGTGTAGGAAGTTTAACGTGTGCACCTGTCTGAGGATGAAGCTGGTGGAGGTGGTGCTGCCATCAGATCTCTTCAGTCGGCTCCTCCTGGAATAAGTCCCTCGATTCACCTGGGAGGAGAAAAACACAACCAGCAGGAAAATACTTCTGCATGTTTCTTCGCTAAAATGTGACTGAACTAACTTTTCTCTCTCCCCTGACTTCCTTTCTTCTCCTCCTAACAGTCCAAATATAACAGCAGCATCTCCAGGGAGCTACATTAATTATCTGCCAGTGATTTGCCCCACTTCTGATCAAGTCTCCAGAGTGAATGACAATGTCACCGTCGAAAAGTCAGAACCTACTTCCCTGAATTTCATAAAACAGGGCCATCAATCTGGGTCACCATCTCTCCACTGTGTCTCATTTCAAGCCAAGAGGAGCTTTGATGGATAAAGTTAGCCAAGTCTATGAATACACTGCTATTTATATCAGAATGTCCCGTCCAATTATCAATCAAGCTGGATAACAAGGTAGTTATTAGATATCTGCTTTAAAGAGCCACCTGTAACAATATTTCTTAGAGAATTACAGCATTTAGAAACTTTTTAAATGATAGTATCACGACCCAGGTGAGACTTTGAGACAAAAAGGTCTGAGATGAAAACATTTGTAAAAGTTAACATGAAAGTAGAATCAATTTTGGCACTAAAGGAGTCAAACAGTTGTCTATTGGGAAGAGTTCAGCAAAAATATTGAGTATTTCAGCAAGATGAGATGTGATAAAGATGAGAATAGAAAATAAGAAATTCAACAAGTTGGGAAAATATCCAATCGTGAGCCTTAAAACTTGGTAAACAACTTGAAAAGAAACCCCTCACCTGAAAAATGGGCGCCTGGATGCCCTCTCCGATCTTGTTCCTGATGTAGATGTGCCGGGACATTTCGGCCAGGACATCGGTCCAGAGGGCGGGCTGTTCCGGTCCAGCCCAGCGGAGGGGTTGCGGGTTCCGGGCTGCGTGCTCCAGTTTCACGCCACACAGCAAAGCATGAGCGCTGGCGAGCCTCTGCTGCTTCCCTCGGTTGCTGTCCACGAGACAGATGTGCAGTCCTGCCGCGCACTGGATGCAGGCACACTGCTGCCGCTCACACCACTCAAAAGCAGCTGGTGCTGAATGATGGGAGGGGCTACTTTGGGCACCAGAGGGGGGTTAATTAAGCCTGAGAGGTGGAAGAGGAAGATGTTTTAGACAGTGAGAGGAACTATTTTAGGCAGCATGGTTCAAAAATGAAACAGGATGCTGTAAAATTAAAAAAGAAAT
Organism: Thalassoma bifasciatum; assembly: GCA_008086565.1. Taxonomy (NCBI): domain Eukaryota; kingdom Metazoa; phylum Chordata; class Actinopteri; order Labriformes; family Labridae; genus Thalassoma; species Thalassoma bifasciatum. The sequence goes on from RPOG01001270.1 coordinate 23,235, forward strand.
AAAAGTTACACTTGCCTTTCCAATGTAAATGACATGTGGTTCCTAAATGACTCTCCCAGCCAATCACATCGCAGGACTCTCATCATTCTCCTAAACTGAGAGAAGTCTGTTTATCCATTTTCTTTAAATGAGTCTTAGATTTATGGTATCTGAAAGGCACTGAATACTTAAAATAATCTTTCTTTTGGTATCAATCTTAGTAATTTGCTGCAGTTTTAAAGCGTGGTATTGTAAGTGTTGTCCAGCAGATGGCAGCATATACCAACAAATGAAGCTGAGGATGTTTCCAGAGCAGGTGGAGGATGAGGAGTGTTTGAGCAGGTTTACTCTAGATGGTGATGTTGCTCCAGAGAAAGTGAACTTCTCCAGCCTCTTTCCTGCATGTCACTCTCCACATTGTGTTTCTTGCTCTAACTACTGTCCTCGCTGAATAAAAATATGAATGATATTTTTGAAACAAATGCCCTTTTTAAAATTTTATAAATCCTATTTCTTTGGGTACGATGTTAAATTTGTGGTATATAAGGAAACAGGTAAGCCTTTTAAAAACGGAAGCATGTTCTATATGTTGTGTTTAATATTTAAGAAGTTCAGCCCCAGTTCCCGAGCTCCTAATGGGAGGAAACGCAAGGCAAAATGTAGGGCACAAGTGCAGGAGAGTCGTCTATTTTGGTGGGCACTGGTGTCGGAAGTGTAAAGATGTTTGAGCTAAGAAGATAGGAGCATTACTGTTAGGGCCTGTTTCCACTGCCTGCAAATTTTGTGCTGTACATTTGAGGGAAATTACAAATAACCAACCAATCAGACGCACCATGAAGCACCTGCTCCACCAGGATTCTGCAGGTTGGAGATGTGAGGATGAATCAGCTGCTGCTCCTTCACCAGGTTCCTTCTTTAGCATCAATTATTCAACAGTTTTGATCTTTTAACCTGGAGACATGAAAAGGGAACATCATAAACATGATGTAAAGGCAAAGTGGAGGAGATTGAGCTCTTAGTGACTCACCTTCACAGATTTCCAGATTTTAAATTATTAAGGACATGAGAGACTGAGAGAGGGAGAGAAGTCACTGGACGTCCTGTCTTCGAGTGTGTGCATCAGAGTTTTCCAGCTACGCTTTTTCAGGTTTTAGCAAAACAATGGCACCAAAATGTATTTATTTGTCTTTTTTTTACAGTGTGCATTATACAAAAATATAAAGTACCAAAGGTTTTTTGAGTGTCCAAAAGGCAGTGTTCAGTCAAATTCACATCAACAGGTGTCCATTTAAAATAAAAACAAATGAATTCAGGGACAAATAGATAAAATTCATCTTAAAAACTTAAGCTTCAATGGTGTGGGAAATATAAATACAAACATTTTTGTACAATTTACACAAATGTGCTAAAACTTGTGTTAGAATGTCAGTGCATGCAGTCACTCCCACACAAAGTCATAACTGTAAGAACACGTCTTATCTGCTCTTATTTTCATGCTACATCACGTTTAAACGGCGAGAAACTCCTGTATTCAATCATAACATCAGTCATGTACATAAACACTGTGGGATTTACATATCAACAAAAGTGGAGCGGCCTATGTGGCCTGCTTTAGCCCACCTGCTCTCCACTCCAACCCTCTTTTCATACTGTGTCTGATTTTACCTGTCGTATGTTTTCTCACTGCTGCTTTCTCACTCTGTTCTCTACCTCAGGGAACTTTGCTGCTGCTCTCCCTGCCTCGGCTTTTTCATGAGCAGGTGTGGTCTCCCCACCTCACAGCTTTGGCATACCACAAAGGCAAACCTGATCCCTCCATGTTTCTTAGTTTAAGCCTGCGAGAGGGAAAAATCCAAGGTGAGACTCAAAGAGCTTTTAAAACAAAAGTGCAGTCCTCTTTCTTTCCACAAAATCTGTTTTAAGTTTGTTCCATCTGGAAGAAAAATACCTCAACTCACTTGCTCTTGTTCGTCATTTAAATTCTCTAAATGAGGTCTGAAAACATCTATAAAACCATCACAGTGAAACGTGTTGTAAAACGTACACCGAGATCATTTCTGTTCCGATGTGAGACACTGATATTTACAAGTTTAGCTGCAGAATATTTGGCGGTTTTTGAACAATAACCTTAGAGCAGCAACATCAGAAAACAAAGAGTTAATGACAAGAAAATGCCCGTTATTCTCACAACGTTGAAATATTTTGAAGAGCTTGCATTTTGAAACATGTACAGTACAAAGTGAGGTGAGTCAAAGTGTCCTCTTCAGTGTTGTTTTCTGGTGTGTTTCTGCTAAGCAGGAAAAATTAAAGCACAACAGTTGCTGCTGAAGCTGTGTCTTGTCAGTTTTGCTGCATTGGTCTCAGTGAGTCATAGTTTCACAGCATTTGTCTCCTCTGAGTCTCTGTCTTTGCAAAGAAGTCATATTGAAGATGGCAGAAGTCAATCTTATTACATTTTTATGAAGCAAATATAGATTCTGCTGTTATCTAATGACAAGAAAAGTCCGAAAGGAAGCTGAAATACTTGCATCAAGATAAAGATTTGTAAAGTCTGAACTTCAAATCATCCCAAATGTTCATTTAAGTGAACTGTTTATCAGTGTTTATGGCCGAAGGGAAAGTAGGATTTTGAGATGTTGTTTTTTAGTTGCTGTCACTACGAGTGAAAAAATTGAGATACCTGAATTCTTGGCAAGTTATCAAAAAAGATATTTAAGTGACTCAGGCCTTTACGGCATCTAAAAATCTGACCGGACCAAGATTTTGGTGTTGACTCGCAAACTTTCAGGCGTGGTTTGTGAAACAGGTGAAAAGGCTTGTGCTCAGAGCGTGGTCTCCTCTCAGCTGTGCAGGTACGTCCTGCAGGGGGAGTCCGGGTGGAAGTCGTACTTGCTCAAGCTGGGTGGGTAGTAAGTGGTTGTGAACATGTTTGTGGGAGGCAGCGGAGAGGGGAAGTGGTTGCACGTCTCGTCGTTGACGTGGAGGTTGTTCTTGTTGAGCGTCTGCAGGACGGAGACAAAGAATGTTTGAGGCGTGTGATAAAAGTGATAAGAGTGATAACGGGAGACTGAAGCTGCAGAGGAAGAGACATCCGCCCACCTTGAACTCCATAGGGATGTACTTCTCGTTCTTTGGCGTGGCGTTGCCCTGCTTGTTGTAGGTCAGGTGGTTCGGGGTGCTGGGGTGAATGACAGCTGACTCTGCAGACGGCCGGTTCAGATGATGGCAGTACGAGTAAGTCAGCGCTGATAGTAACGCGGCTGCAAAGAAACAGGTCAAACCCACGGCTACTAACTGGAACAGAGTGAAGGCTGAAACAGAAGTAAAGAGAAAGAGAGTGAGACACCTTAACAGCTGCCTTAACTTCAAATTTTTACTCCAGGGTTTACAGTGAACCTAGTGAGACTTGTAGATGGTTGACTTTGAGGAAAACTTCCATAATACTGTGAATGAACTGCCAGCTGTTTTGTTACAGTTGTGATACTGAGCATGCACTGCGCTCCTGATCATCTGATGCAGGTTTAAGAGTACAAAAAGGCGTGTGCACATGGAAGGAGTCGTATCTATTGAGGAGAAGTAATCAGATTCACTCACTCCCACAGCCCTGGCTCTCCTGTCCCGGTAAAATAACTGAAAAAGACAAAGAAGAGACAAAGACACAGTGAGGTAAAATCACTTCGTAAGATCAAACAGACAAGTTAATTTCCAAAAAGGCTTCATTGTTCTCCTCTGCTGACACCTCCATTAATTCATCTTTTTAATTCTCCTGAGGGAACGCGTCAGCTTCTCCTGCGTCTGATTAAACCTTCATACAACTCTGACTGGATTTTTCCACTTTACATCAGCAACAGTCTGCAGAAAATTTACAGCGCGCAGCAAACCTGCTCCAGAAATGAGCTTATAAACCCCCCCGTGGGCTTACCCGGCACCTCGTGAGGCTGGCAGGGCCGGGACTGTGTGATGTTTCCCTGACAGAGACCCGACTCTGCTTCCTGATCCTCGCCACAGTGTCGAGTGCGATGCTGTAGACCTTCGTCATCACAGTCCCCCCAGCTTGTCCACTCACCCCAGCCTGAGGACCAAGGACAGAAAAAGGATGCTTTGTGAAGGCATTGAGTTTGGTTAACCATCAAGTTCTGACCTGTTTTAGCTGTTTTTGTCGCACCTTCACATGCGTGTGTATTACACAGCGCCTCCTCAGTGTGCAGACCGATGCAGATGTCTCCTCCACTTGCAGGAGGAGGGTTACTGCATGTGCGGGTCCTCTGGTAGTGTCCTCCCCCACAGCTGGAGGAGCAGGGCGACCACGTGGACCAACATGACCACGCTCCATTCACTGGAATACAATGATAGAAAAATTGAAGTTCATATCTTCTGCTGTTGCTGCTCTTCCTGCTGTGAGTCCTTTTACCTGCACAGGGCTGCGTGTTACAGTCCTGGTACTCTACTGGGGACCCAACACAGGCGCTTGGATTAGTCCGACCCTCTGCATTCAAGCAGCCTCGTTTCCTCGTCCTGAAGCCTCTGGAGCAGGGCTGTGAACAGGTGGACCACGTTTCCCATGATCCCCAGCGCACTCCTTGGGGCTGAGACAGAGTTTGACCACTTGTCTTCACCAAGCCTTCGACTAAAGCTGCAAAACATGAAAGATTCACATGTAATATTATATGTGCATTTTTAGCACTTCAATCCACTTTTTTGTCAAATCAAGAAGTCACACAGAAATAAAGTTTCCATCTGTTTCAACACTCACCGTCAGTCTGACAGGCTCCAGTCCCGTCGTTCGGGCAGAACCGAGTCTCCAGTTTCTTCTTGCCGAGCTGAAGCTGCTGAGGATCAGGGAGCAGGGCTCGACATGTGTACCTGAACCTCTGCTCCTGCCTCGACCCGTCATGGCTGACGTTAAAAGGTATCCAGGGGGTCCAGGGGGTGTTTCTGCGCACTTCAGGGCAGGCCTCCAGATTACAGGCCTTATACTCCTGGAAAGGTTGTTGATATTGACACAGATGTTACCAATCTGCAGATTTAAAGTGCAGCTATTTATTTGGACTAAACTTTCCCTCAAATGCTAAATATTTTTATAATCACAAGTAAGACTGTACCACTGAACATCCAGGACAGGTGTTGCCGTTCTCACAGGTTCTAGCCCTGGAGTGGACCCCGCCTCCACACTCAGCACTGCAGTGAGCCCAGGGGCCCCACACTGTCCACAGCACAGGCAGGGGACAGGGCTTCTTATCATTGCACAGCCTGGAAACACAGACAGACACTGATGGATGTTCCTCTACAAACAAAAAAACATGTTTCAGAAAGTGCTCAAGTATTTTCCTGACCTCTCCTCTCGACCCTGGCCCACACAGATTCGGCCTCCGTGGCGAGGTGATGGGTTGTTGCAGGACCGCTGCCTCACTTCAAATCCAATCCCACAACTGCTGCTGCATTGACCCCATGAAGACCAAGGAGTCCAGCCGCCGTTCCTGAGGGACGAAACGCAAAAAATACCCCTGATGAAAAATGTTTTGTGGCGCACAAGTTCAACTCACTTCATCCAAAAAAAAAACATAATGTTTATCTCAATCGCTTGAGTACCTTGAACAGTTTGCCACCTGAATAGTCGACCCCTTACACTCAACACCACCACACCTCGCTACAGGTCCATCACATGAGCGGGAGCGACACATGCAGCTGCTGATGGAGCCCTCGCCATCATCGTGGTTACAAGGTGTCCATGAAGCCCAAGGACCAAATCCACCGTCTTGTGTCAGATTCCTCATCTACAGAGAGGATTAACACTTCTTCTAAATAAGACAAGTTTTGCAAGCATTCATTCAGTAGAAACAGATAAAAATGACCTTTTTTGAGACACAGTGAACAAAAAGTAACTCCTGTTTAATTTAGATTGATGGTCTGTTTCTCACCGGGCACTCGGTGATGTTCTGGATCCAGTGGTTCATGTTGGAGCTCCCTTCGATGGTGGTGCAGCGCTTCTGTTTGAGGTCCCAGCCGCAGTACGGGTCCCGTGCTTCCAAACAGTGACTGAGACAAGAGCAAAGAGTCACTTATTTGAGAAATACTGGGTCATAAGTGCATGAAACTCTTTATAAGTCTGCACATGTAGTCAGCATAATCTTAAATTCTCCTTTGGTTGGAGTTTGGTTGAGTTATTATTCTTGCTTGCCTGATTTCAACAAACAGAGCTATTCGCACACGAGAGTTGCTGGTCCAAGTGTCTCACCTTTGTGCTGGATAACTGGAGCAGCGCTCTAACGGGATCTTCACCAGTCTGTCATTGAGCCCCACAAAAAGAGATCTGTCACTGTGGAGGAGTCTCAGGCTCTTGATTGGTGCAATTCTGCCTTCAGGTAGGATCCTGAGCTCCTCTAAGTAGCAGCCATGGAGGTTTTTATCGGTCGTGGCGAGAGCCTTCATGATGGTCCCGTATTCTGATGAGACAAACAGACAACATCCTGATATTTTAGCTGGTTCCAACACCAAACCAGACACAGTTCCTCCATCTTGCCGTGCTCACCTGTGCCGATGTACATGACATGGTAGAGTCTGTCTCGGCCCTGCACGACGTCCACCACCAGTTTGGAGAAGCGAAGGTTGTCCTGGGTGAACAGAGGGTTGATGGTGACCGGCTGGACCACGTCGTTCATGAGGAAGAGTCTCTGTGCGTCCTGGAGGCTGCGCTCGGTGAGGTTCCCCCCAGGGCCTCCCTCCTCCAGAGTCCCACACTGAGCAGCCAAGAAGGAGGAGTTAGTGTTGAGGGTTTTTTTAACTGTGTGTCTGCAAACTTGTAGTGGTTGTGCAAGCTTAACTACCTGAAAGTTGGGTATAGGGTTTGGTGTGGCGAGCCAGGCGGTGCGAGGATTCTCCTGGTAGCGAAATGGGCCGTTAAAAGCCTGAGTGATGGAGCTCAGGTTGAAGGCACAGATAGCAGAAGCTGAAATGCTGTTCCTGTGAAAGAGGAGGCAGGGTTAGGATTGGATATCTGTGGAATATAAGAGGGCAGAGTTTGGTATCGTCACTTACACATTCGTGGTGAAGATGCCGTAGATCACGTCCTGCTCTGGGAGGTAAAATGTGCTCTGCAGCTCGTTGAAGTAAAAGGGGATTTCTCCTGAGCGGGAGCAGTTCAGTCGAGCCTTCATGAAGGTCGTCCACGTGTCCTCCAGCAGAAAACGTCCACCCATGTCATTCTTACAAACTCGAGCCACACGTGAAACCACCATCTTCCCACAATCGTTCTCCACAGCTGTTTCTCTCAGAAAGAAGTAGGCGAAGCGGCCGATCTCGTAAACAGACACAAAATGAGGCTCTGAGGACAGAAAAATACAGCAAACATGACATGAACAGTCACTAAAGGATGAGAAGGAGGAATTGGTGTAGTTTGTTTACCGTTGAGCCATTTGGAGTTGTACTGCGCAGTACGTAAGGGTGGCATGTTCCCCAGACTCCTGTAAATAACCGGGTCACGTCCTGAGAAGTCTATCACTGTAGCTGCGTACAGCTCGCCGCGTTCTGTAACCATGGCAGTGGAGTTGTGTCGTGGGTCGTATGGACAGCGAGCAACACCGTTTACAGACTCCAACACCTGACTCATGTCACCGATCTGAGAGTGAAAAAGGACGTTGGGTCGAAGCACAACAAAAATCTCATTTTCATTCAGCCACTGACTGATATCTTAAAACAGTCTCACACCCATAAGTCTTTGGTACCAACCTGCCTGGTGACACACACAGGGGTGAAAGCGTTCGTCCCGCATGTGAAGAGTGTCGTCCCACTTATCAGCAACACCCTGATGTAATTCTGACACTCCTCCTGCAGAGAAACAAACACCAACATCAGCCTCTCTTACTCCTGTCTGTCAGATTAAGTAAACAAAAGCTGGATTATTCTGACCTCAGTCTTCCCTTTACTTTGACACGAGCGCTTTGTTTCTTCATCAGGTGACCATTCTGTCTCCTGGTGAGGAAAACAGAGAGATTTAAGAGCCTAAGAACACAGCTCAGGTTTGCTGTGAGTGGACTGGAGATCAAACAGTTACCTGTATGAGTGAAGCGTTGCTCAAACTCAGTCTGAAGAGGAAGTTTCTGAGAAAGAGATTCTTCCTGTTAGTTATGCTCGGGATTCAACACTCTGAACTAATCATGTTATTTCTGTATGTTGATAAAAAAGTGTGAGCATCGATTGGTTGAGGTGCTTCACCTTGCTCCCACAACAATCTGGTTTCTGCTCAGGTCCAGAGCCAGCTGGGAGAAATCCTTGGCTCCTCGATGGGAGAACTCTGACATCCACGGCCTCAATGCTGGGGGGAAAGGAAGGAGATATTAACTTCTCCAGAAACAAACACATCTCACCCGATCTCATCTCAAATTTAACAGCTGAGTCCCTCACCTTGGTATGAAAAGACGGGATGTTCCTTCCTGCTGCAGTCTGCAGGTTTCACCTGCGGCTGCTGGGACACACACACGGATGAGAGGACGAACAGCACGAGGCCACAGGGGCAGAGAGACCACGCCCCCCACCCTGATGTTAACATAGCTATAACATCCAGTCCTCTGTTAGGTCAGGAAACACCTGCAGGAAGCAGAAAGAGAAGGAGTATAGAGATTCAGCAGAATCAGATTTTTCTGCGGGTAAATCATACTTTAGTGAACAAAATCATCTTTAGGAGAATTATAGATTATTTCCCTCCGTTACACCCTCCCTGCTTTCTGTCTCTGTCTGTCTGCTCAGTCTGTCGTGTCAGCACGACTCGGTCACAGCTAATTCACCTCAAAAGGCCTGAGCCGCCAATCTCTCTGAGGCCGCTTCTGAGACCGAGGGCGCCGTCAACAGGAATCTTTATGACTGAGGAGAGCCATTCAGAGACAGGCCGGGCCAGCAGCCAAACACGGGGGTGTGAACTTTGAGCTGTGAGCCCCATGAGGGGTCTTTGTGTCAACATCAGAATCCGTTTATGTTCATCAAATCTGCTCGGAGGCGGCGATACGATAATGATACGATGACAATTAGTACAGGCTCAGGGGTCAGAGCGCAGGGAAAGCTCTTAAAGGTGTTATGAAAAAGAGAAGAATGCAGTGAAATCTGGTTTATATATATATAAAGCAAACTGTTTTCCTGATAAACGCAGACTTTTATGTTTTAAAATGATGCATTTTTTGCCAGTTCTGGCTGAATTCCTCATCCATTCTAAGTGTCTTCATCCTCTGAGTGATAAATTGGTTTCTCTGCAGCTGCTTCCCGCGCTGCTGAATGTGAGCCTGTCTCCTGCTCTCCAGGAGGACTGAATGTGAGTGAAGCAGAGGTTTTTGCTGCTTAATGAAGCGACAGGAGCCGAGCCTCCACTGCTGGCCCTGCTTTTGTTCTGTGCCAACGCTCCTCTCGCCCTGCAAAGGCGGGCCGGTGAGAGGGCCTTGTGTTCTGGGATTTATCTTTTCAGGCCGGTGCAGGAGACGTCAGTCAGATTCTCCAGGGGCAGGAGGAATACAAGGATGCAGATACTCGGCACAAAGAGAGCTCTCCAAACAACCTGTACGGAAGAGTTCTTTATCAGCTGTGACACCACGGGTACTGTTGAGGTTAAATCAATAAACTGAGAACGATTTCAACGCTTCTGTAAAACTAAACATCCACCTCCACCTCCTTCTAAAGGATAAGCAACTTCTTTGCCACAGTTTGTCCTTGCTAAACTCACAAGAGTTTCATCAGAATTTCATGACAAATTGCATCTGTGGTCCATGAAGGTTTTGGGGTATTTTGTCTAAGAGTCTAAAGGCGCTAAGAAGTCAGCTGTTTCTTTGTTGGTAAGATTTATGAGCCAGTGTTGACAGGAAGTCAGGAAGTAGGAATTGAAAGCTCTCTCACATCTCGACTTGTTGTTTTTCTGGTGCCAGGAGTGTGTAGGAACATTCATTCCTCATGTAGCTGCATGTGTTGGAAAAACAGATTAAAGCTTCCAGAGATTAGAAACACAGACTCTCTGATTCATGTGACCCCCAGTGTGTTTGGACTGTGGGAGGAAAAAGCACGGTGGGAACATGTGACCTCAACAGAGACGACCACTGCTGCTGTGGATTTACCGCCAAATGTAAAGTTTAAAATTCTCTGCGTCAAGAAACTCATATCTGACAGGTGTATTTTACATTTCCTTGGATTTTCTTCCAGACTAATTCTCCTCACTCCTGTCTCTACTTGTCCTGTGAGAGCTCAAACATCACGTGAGGCCGCGCTCGGACGAAACACAGACTCGGTTTAATGGCTCAAGTGAGTGTTTGAAGAGCCGTCAGCGAAACACTGAACAGAGCGGTCTCCCTTTATTTACCTTTAGACATAAATTATTCATCCAGCACATCAGACTGTCTTTGCCAATCAGGTTTGTCAAATTATCACAAGCTCAACAATAGCCTGTTTCAGCGCTGACAACTGGAACAACTGGAGTCGATCCAAACCCTTTGTTCCTCTTCATTCAGGCTCTTAAAATATGTAAGAACCGCGCTTTGTTTTAAAAACAAAAGCATTCCTTCATTATTAAGCTCCATTAAATCAAGATGAACCCCCTTCTCTGAGGTGATATATGACAGGGAAATTAATTGCCAGTAATTATTCCCTCATTCAGACGTGCAGTAATTTGTTCCTCCATGGCACCAGGAATAAAAGAAGCGAGTACAGCATCTGACCTTTGTGTATCAGCCTCTTGTCTGAACTCTCTTGTTCCTGGACTTCATCCAGATATCATTAAAAGAAAGAAACCCCCCTCCTCCTCCGCGGTCAAAAAAACCTGAGACTCCTCACAAACAGAAGCTGTGAAAGAAAATCCCTCAAAATCTCCCCTGCTTCCAGAAGCTGAACCTTTGAGGATCAGTGATATAGATTTCAGATGTAGTCAGTTGATGGAGATTTGTTGGTTGCACTGAGAGGGCATCCAGAGTCTCTCCATCAAAATATTCAGGGAGGACCATTTCCGAGGCAGTGTTCTCAGCTCCTTCCTACGGGGTGAATGGCCTCTCTGTGCAACCTGCCAACTATCTGCCAATGGCCGCTCTCTTTTACAAGTGAATGGACTGAGTTTAGCCACAGTTAAAAAGACACACTAACGTGCCATGGCCGCGCCACAATGGCCGCCTGGGTAATTTGCCAAACCTAATGATGCCGGTTTGGCTCCGGAGAGAGGAGGTAGAGAGCAGGAATCCTAAAGAGGCTCACAGCTGCACCCATCCCTCTCTTCCTCTCTGTCTCCTTCTATCACTCTATCATCAACTCTGTTTCTTCTGCATTCAGGAAAACAACACAACCATGGCAGGTGACCAAAATCATCCAAGACTTTACCTAAACATCCTCTCAGAGAAACCTCTTCGCTGTGCACGAGGGTTCATTTTTACACCAACCTTGTGTGATGAATGAATTACGCTTGTTTTGGCGAAAGGATCAACACAGGCTGCCATGAAGGGCAAAGTTCAAGACAGGCGAAAGGTTAAGTAAAATTTAAGGGTCCACCAGACAGAAATGTGTGCAAAACAAACTTTTAGCTGCTGCTTCAAATGTGATCACAGAGTTGAATTAAACTTCCTGGAGAGACTGATGCATGCATCCACCTCTACACCTGAGTGATGAGATCTGAAGATGTCACCTCTCCAACTCAACACGACCACCTGCCGTCACACGAGCGGCGTACAAATTGTGGGTCCGTGATATCAGCCAGGCGAACTGGGTCAGAGCTGCGGGAAATAAAGGAACGGGTCCAAGAATGAAGTCACATGAGCTTCTTTTCTCTTTGAATATCCGCCTGGTGCGCACGGAAGATTTTCAAGAGGAGAATGATAGAAGTTTAAATCTTAAACTTTGAAAACACAGAGACACTTTCTTTGCAGAAGAATAAAGATGTGGGAAAATTATCAGAGTTATTGAGCTTAACTCCTGTAGCAGCAGAATTGTTTCGGGTTAATTATTAAAGAGATTGACAGCTTTATATTGTGCTAACAAGGTCATCTTTTAATCAGACCTTCTCAAAGTTATCTCCTTAAATATCATATTTTTAATTATAAGTACCCAGAACTTCAAATACCACAAGGAAGATTAATCTCCAAATATCTGAGAGTTAGTTTTGATCCTATTACTCTGAAGAGCATTCATCCGGGAAGGAAAAAGAGAATGTGTATGCATTTTTTTTCTTTTAATCTGCAAGGTAGCAGCTGCTTCCCCTCAAAAAAAAAAAGTTCATGAGAAATGAGGCAAAAGTGTGCTCAGGCTCTAGAAAACTGAGCCGTTTAAGAGAAAAGCAACGAAAGAAAACTGTTGAAGAAACTAAATGTGTTGAGTTCAAAAGTGTAAATAAAAAAAAAGAGGATTAAAGCATCAGAAATTAAAAATGAAAAGCCAGAGAAAGATCCAAAGATTCCCAAGTCAACCACATCCAAATTTCACTTTTAGATTAACCCTCCACACGCTGAGGAAGAGGAAGAACTGAGGATGGGATTAAAAAGGGAGGAGGGAGAGGTTAAAGGTCATGTTATACATCATTAAAGGAGAAATGAGCCTATAGAAGAGAAGCAGAGAGAAACAAGGGGCTGGAAAACATGCAGTAACAATCGCACCAAACACACACAGCAAACAGAAAAATAAACTTACTTCTCCACCATCACCAAAGCGATGATCCGTCTGGAAGCAGCAGCAGCACAGATTCACAAAGCTTCACATGGTGAGAGAGAGAGAGAGAAAAGAGGGTCTGAGAGGAGCTGTTACACATCGGCACACAGTGGCACGCTGACCGGAGTGTGTGCAGAGCAGACGGTGGGGGGTGAGAGGCGGGCTGGAGTAAAGGGGTGTGTGTGTGTGTGTGTGTGTGTGTGTGTGTGTGTGTGTGTGTGGAGGAGCCGGGGGGAGCGAAGCATTCCTGTTTGTGCAGAGCAAACTTTGCTCTGTGAATGGCCAGGGATGTCGCACTGTGTGTGTGAGAGCGTGTGTATTGTTAGCTTTGAGGGACACGGTTTTCTATTTGTGAGGTTATTCAGGTTGTTTTGCCCTTTTGTCTTTTTCCCAATCACACAGCACAACTGAGGAGTTTTAGATCGTACAGAAAAGGTCTTGAATCTGCAGGGGTTTCACTACAAGTAACAGAAATGTTTTAGTAAGTGACTTCCATTAATCCCTGACTGTCTCTGAGTGAGGCCTGCAGTGATTTCCAGCAGCTCTTAACCCCCAAAACCAGCAGCCGACCCCGAGCCCCCACATTACCACCCTCAATAGACGCCTTGTCCCGCGCACAGAGCTCCACTGTGAGCTGCCTGGCGTGTCTCAGAGAAATATTGACTCTTAATGCTTCAAAACATTCAGCTCGCTCCGGTTTAAACAAGGCGCGGTGTGTTGACGTTTGAAACCCCAGGAGTGTCTGAGGTTTACCTTAACTGGGGCGATAAAACAGAGCACATACACACACATTTGTGCACTTACACAGGCAGGAACAGGGGAAGCTGCAGATTAGTCAAGCAACCCTGTGAGGAAACTTTATATCAGGAAACACTAATGTGAAAATTATGAGTCCAGTGTTCCAGATCAGGCCAATCGCATGCTAGTGACAGCTCCAAACTTGTCTTATTTACTCGTCATATTTTGTTTATTTGTACCTATCGATATAGAAATATAAAAATGAGATGTTGTGGCTTTGGGTGCAGTTTATAGATTTACTTCTTCCCACTCCCACAGTGTCACAGAGAGTGAATTCAAACCTGTGTGAGTGGAGAAAAACCTGAACCCCTCCTCTCTGTGGCCTGTCCATCAGCCCCTCTGGAGATAAACAGCGTCTTTCTCCTCTCATCCATCTGTCTGTCCTTTTCCACTTCAGCCTGACCTCAGGAGAAACTGTGGGTGTCTGTGGGTAGCACACTCAGGTCTCCAGTTTAATGATTTCACGCCACTTCCATTTAGGGGGTGATATATATTAGCAGGAGTGAGTCATGGTTTGTCTAAGCAGCTCTGAGGCTGATGTTTTCAAACAGGGCAGGGTTTTTGAGCTGTTAAATGTGCATTAAACAAGTCAAATTTATTTTTTCAATCATAATGGAAATATTTGTTAGAAACTTCACATTTGGATGACTGGACATTGAAGCATCAATAATAGTTGAATTCAAAACAGATTGATCAGCTGTTTTGGTATCATTTGAAGACTTTACCACAAGAAAAAAAGGAAATATGAATAAAAATGAATAATCTGGAGCTTACCCTCCACACTGAAGCCATGTCCAGGATCCCTCTGTGAACTGGAGCTGGGTTTGGAGCCACAGGACGGAGCAGCTCCACCAGAGTCCAGATAACTGAATGATAAGTTATAGGTTGAGTCCCTCTCAAAGACTTTGGTGCCATCTAGTGGGACATTATAGGCATGACAGACTTCACTCAGGGTTGACCTGTGAACTTGTTTACACTCATAAAACATGTGACCAATAAGTATTTGGACTCTTCTGAGTGAAGAATAATTTAGAAAAAAACATAAAAGGGCTTTGGGAAGATGTAACAGAGTTAAGAATACAGATAGAAAAATGTATTCATTTAATTCTATATTATTTCTAACACTCATTTCATATAAATAGGAAGTTTGTTGTCCTCAATGACTATCTTTTGATGGACTCTGTTTAGAATTTATGGCAGGGGAGGGCCAAATCTGACTCTTTTTAATGAACAAGATAAGATAAGATAAGATCTTACTTCTTTGACTTTTTGGTTGTAAGTATATTATCTGTTTTGGGTTATTTTTACCTTTATGCTTATTGTTGTAGTGTCTGACTTTGGTTTTTCTGGTTATGTCTTCATACTTGTTTTCTAAATGTTGTAATGTTTGAAAATCCTCAATAAAACTGTTATAATGAAAATGAAAAAAAAAAAAAGATAAGATAAGATACTTTTGCAAAGTCACAGCAGCAATGCAAGAAAGTTAATAGTGCAAAAGCTCCAAGAATAAATATAATGTAATAATAAGTACCATCTAAAAAAAAGAGAAAGAGCTGCAGCATCAAGCTGCCACTGGGTGGTACTTACAAAAGTAGAAACTAATTTATGCATTTATTAATCAATTAATTAGAAAAGTCCATCAGAGATGAGAACTTGGCTTTTATTTCTCTTGTCAGCCTCCACCTCCACAGGGAAAAACTATCCCATGGTATCTGATGATAAGTTGTTGGTTACTGTGTCATGGTTGTGTTATGGCAGGATAAGGATCTGGGTTTCCTCATGATGACAATTTGCCCCCCAGGCCTGTTATTGGACATGTGCTTTATGGTTTTCCTCACCCTGCTGAAGTAATATCCCGCGCTTTAGTCATTCACTGTAAACTAATAGGAGCCAAGCATTCACTTTCCTGTGTGTTGTTTGTCCAATAGTTGCTAGAAAGCAGCGTGAGCCAATTGGGTGCGATGAATGAGGCGCGACTGACCAATCAGCGACGTTTGGTGTTGACTGACCTGGCCAATAGGAGGTGAGCAGCGTTGTGTGACCGAAGCAGGGTCTACCGGGCTCATTTCGCCGCTTCACCACCCGGCTGGTCTTTTTGGATCTCACTGCAATGGCGGAACAGCAGCAGTTCTACCTCTTGCTGGGCAACCTGATGAGCCCTGACAACAACATCAGGAAACAATCAGAGGTGAGTGGGCAGATCCGAGCTCTGTTTACAGGATGACAACAGGAGCGATTGAAGAAATCAGGGGCGGTTGGGCTAAAGCTAAAGCTATAGCCGCCTAGCTGCCTGGGCTGGCCGCGCGCGCAGGCAGATCTCACGTCACTGCACAGACCCACTGCACGCGACCAGTTCGCTTAAAGTCGCATCCGCCCTGACGCGTCAATCACTGAGATGACTAAGTTGAAGATTTCAATCACTATCAATGTAAAGAATAACAACATTACGCTATGACTCATGAGTCTGACAGTGAAGGGGGAAGCTGTTGAGCTGCTGAGCCCCTAAAAGCGAACTGACGCGGCCGAACCTGCCGCTTTACCAACCCACCGCTTCTGCTTCTCGCTGAGTCGGGATCCTGTTGTTTACATTGGAGTGATGATGAAGTTTAACGCAAAGTCACTGAATGTACATCTTTAGATTAAGTGGGGAACTAATGGAAAGACTTGAGACCATCAGGGCAGGGCGGACGGGAGTTGAGGCGAAGAAGTCGCATGCGGTATTTGCCGCGTCAGTTCGCTTTCAGTGGGCACACACCATCGGACTACATAGCCCACGTGCAAAGTAGAGCCGCCACACAGCACTACTAGTCAGCTAACGCTAACTACTCCACCATGTTGCGCAGTTACGTGGACATAATATAGTCCCCTGTCATTAAACTATCCACTGCGCTGAGTGAATGTGTGTGTTTATGTCGCGTTCAGTGTGGTTCATCAAAGTGAAATGTTGTGTTTATTATCACCATTGACTAAAATCCACAGCTGACACTGTAGCTACCCAGCCAGTGACCTAGCTAGTGGAGTGGAGGAAGTAGCATAGTGCTAGATAAAAACAGCAGGGTGGTTAGTTTCTCCAGAGAGGATTTGGTGAATAAAAAGCATAAATCCAGAGGGTTAACACTGTCATGTAAACACAGGAATGAGGATCACAACACTGGGGTTTGTTATAGAGCTGAGAGGAGTGCGAGCTATGTTAGCAATGCTACACGTAGTGCAATGGCCTTCAGTTATTTAGCTCCAAAACTACCAAGGTATTCACTATGGTTGCTCCTTTACACATATAAAATGTAACTCTAGAGCCTTAGCTTTCTATTGATGTGTGTATTTCAACGATCAGACAATCTGTCACATTAGAGATGTAAGTTAACTTGGCAGATCATAACAGTCTTAATGGCAGCATGTATTATAGACTTGTTTCCTGTTTTTTCCCATTCTCTTTGAGGTGCTTTTATTAATAAAACACTAACTTAAATCTGGAACATGATGATACCTTTGGGCAGAATAACTCATTAAAACAAACATGATTAAGATGTGTGAAGATGAAACAAAACCAAACAGGACCCATCTGATTTCACCAAATCATCCCTGACCTGAAGTGACCTCCACTAATCTATTCCTCTGAAGGTGTGTTGTGGTTTCTGGCACCAATCAGCTCTTTGAAGCCCTGGAAGTTGTAAAGTGCTCTGGATTAGCTTCTCATCAGATTTGTTTGGGCTCAGACTAGCTGCCCTATTCACTTTTTTCCCACCATGATTAGCCTCGGATGGCGGCGGGGCATTGTTGCCACTGTTTACCTCTTTTAGCACCCGACTTTTGGATGAGGTTGTTGAATCTTATCGCACTCCCCTCGCTCATTTTGCAGTCAGCGATTTGCTTTGTGAACCGCAGACTGTCTGCCCCGATACTAAGCTTATTGGAATTCATCCTCTACAGAAACACTCCCTCTCTGTTGCAATGGGGTACTATCCCTTTGGTGAAGACACTGACCCGGTTCATATGTCTAAATATGCCTCTCACTTCCTAGATTACCAAGAATATTTAAGACACGATGTAAATCTAGATGCAGGCCCAGGCTTTGCAGCTCTGAAGTTCTTCCTGCAGTTTCTATTCAAAGGGTCAGTCCTCTCACTACCCCCCCACCAAACTGCTGCCCTACCAGCAGCAGTCACTCCTCCCTGTCTTGCCTCTTTATCATGCAAATGTGTGCATTTGCAAGAACCCAGTTTGTGTTGTGTGCTGGAGAGTGACTGAGAGTCTGCACTGTTTTTGTTTCATTTCAATTCGAGGATGTGTTTTCCTCCTGAGCCAACGTCCATGGATGAATGTCTAATGAGTGAACCTCATACCTCATGTGTACTAACTGAATAATGGATGGTTTAAGAGGGCAGGATTAGCATAAAGTTCAATCATTAAATCACAGAATGATCTAAAAATAACCGCCACATCAAACATTTTACTGTCCTCTCATTGTAATTAAAGAGAAAGTAGTTTCAGGGTTTGTCAGTAACCAAACCTGTTTAAATCCATTGAGTTCAGCATTTGTTTTAAACTTAAAGTTAAATGTGATTTGTTCTTTGGAGCGAGCACACCTCACCCTAACCACTGTCTAATGATTTTCCTTGCAGGAGACCTATGACAACATCCCAGGTCAGAACAAGATCACATTCTTGCTGCAGGCCATCAGAGATGCATCTGCTGCAGAGGAGGTTTGTACTCAGACACTGACACATCTGTGCCATGACTTGTTCAGTTTCACTGGTTTGTCAAAATCTTTCAAAAAACAAATCGATCACATTTATTTCTGATATGTGTCAGCCAATTAGAGGAGAGCGCCCCCTCCTTGTAGCGCTGCTCCAAAGCGACACTTGAAGGCATTGTGGGAATGTTGCCCGGTCATCATGTAACCCTGGCAGCCTGACGTACTGCTACGAGTTATGAGTCACAGTTTTGGCATTTGCAGAGTTGTGTGTACTCCAACAGCTGCTTCGTCCCTCACGTTTCTTCTCCTCTTCTTCACCTCAAGTTTATATTTTTAGAGTCCTGAAACAGGAGCAGGCGGAGAGAGAGGTTTGGTCCACAGAGAGTGACTCTGCCTTTCTGAGATGATGCAACTTTTATAAGCGTCGCTTTGTTTTCATTTTGAAGTCTTTTGCCTCACGCTAAAAGCTTCAAAGCCTCGAAAGCAGACTTTCAGAAAAGCTGCTCAGCCTCCTTCACTTGGATAACTCAAAATTTGTTATGTTCGTCTGGAACCCACCAAAATAAATCTGTTGTAAAAACCTGGCTGTATGTCTCAGTTTGTGGCGTAGCCTCACCTCTGAGTTTGTCCTCCCAGGTCAAACAGATGGCAGCGGTGCTGCTGCGGCGACTGCTGTCGTCGTCCTTCGAGGAGATCTACCCCGGCCTGACACTGGAGATGCAGACGGTCATCAAGACAGAGCTGCTGACCAGCATCCAGCAGGAGACGTCTCCAAACATCCGCAAGAAAGTCTGCGACATTGCAGCCGAGCTCTCTCGCAACCTCATCGGTGAGATCGGGCACTCTGCCGGGAGAAAGAACTGTCAAATTTAATTTCTCATGAGAGACACTTGCCAAACACAGAGTTTCTAACATCTGTCTCTTGTTTCTCTCTGTGTAGATGATGACGGGAACAATCAGTGGCCTGAGCTGCTCAAGTTTCTCTTTGACTCTGTAAACTCAGAGAAAGTTGGCCTGCGTGAAGCCGCCCTGCACATATTCTGGTGAGTTCCTTGCTCAAGTTTCTCTAATTCACTCACATAATAAATTAAAAGTTTATTTTAGAGATCATATCTTTTTCATAACTTTTTTAGGAACTTCCCAGGAATCTTTGGTAACCAGCAGCAACATTACATGGAGGTGATAAAGCGAATGCTGGTTCAGTGCATGCAGGACCAGGAAAACCCACAGGTGAGACAGTGTTAGGAGTGACATGAGGCTGAGGACTCTGTGCCTCGTGGCTGAAGATTAAATGTCTTAAATGATTCCTCAGATTCGTACCTTGGCAGCTCGGGCTGCAGCATCCTTCGTCCTGTCAAATGAGAGCAACTCGGCCCTGCTGAAGCACTTCGCTGACCTGCTGCCTGGAATCCTGCAGGTGAGAGGAAAAAGTTATTACTCTGAAACCTCCTCTCCTTTTTATTGATCTGCTTGAATGGAATTTTTTTTACACTTGACTCTCTTTTACACAAAATGAAACTCCAACAAGTGGATTTATGAAAAGTAAATAAGGAAGCTGTGTGCAGATGGAGGGTTATGTTTGTTTTTTCTGTCAGACGTCATCACTGGTTTATGATCTGCTGTTCAGTTGTGTAGAGATGACGCTGTTTGCTCACAGAAAGTCTTATTCACACAGAAAGCACTGTGTTCAGTTGCTACAGGGATTCTTGCTTTGCAACCAACAAATAAGTTTTTATATACAACACTGACCTCAGCTCTCACTCTAACCAGGCGGTGAATGAGTCAAGCTACCAGGGAGATGACTCTGTGCTCAAGTCTTTGGTGGAAATTGCAGATACAGCACCCAAATACCTGAGACCTAACCTGGAGGCCACCCTGCAGCTGTGTCTGAAAGTGAGTCTGTGAAACAAAAAGAAACAAAAGTGAAGTATCCGTTTGGATGTAGGAGGTTGACCATGACTTCTGTGTCCCCTCAGCTCTGTGCAGACACCAACCTCACCAACATGCAGAGACAGTTGGCTCTGGAGGTCATCGTCACTTTATCTGAGACTGCAGCTGCCATGTTGAGGAAACACACGGCCATCGTAGCTCAGAGTGGTGAGCATCTGGTCCTCCGTTCATCTATGAACACTGCGATGGTTCGGACAGCTGAGTAATCTCTGTGTGTTGCAGTTCCTCAGATGTTGGCGATGATGGTGGACCTGGAGGATGATGACGAGTGGGCGATGGCTGACGAGCTGGAGGATGACGACTTCGACAGGTGAGAGCTGGAGGAGTGTTCAGTTAAAATAAAGAAAGACCTGGGAGGATCTGTTCTCTGGCTGGAGCGGCTTAAAATGATTTATTTCTTTGTTTATCGCCCACAGTAACGCTGTAGCCGGGGAAAGTGCTCTGGACAGAATTGCCTGTGGTCTGGGAGGAAAAATCATCCTGCCAATGATCAAACAGCACATCATGACCATGCTGCAGAACCGTGAGTGATCATAGAGGAACGGAGGAGCACATTTTCGCCATCACAAAGTTTATTTTCATTTAAGTGACTGAGCTGTGTGTTTTGTCTGCAGCTGACTGGAAGTACCGTCACGCCGGGCTGATGGCGCTCTCTGCCATCGGGGAAGGCTGTCACCAGCAAATGGAGGCCATCCTGCAGGAGATCGTCAGCTTTGTCCTCCTCTTCTGCTCTGATCCTGTAAGAAACAGCCTCAGGCTTTATTTTCAAACTTTGAACAGTTGAAGAAAAAATTCTGACTTTGTTTTCATTCCTTAGCACCCAAGAGTTCGCTATGCTGCATGTAACGCCATCGGTCAGATGGCCACAGACTTTGCACCCACCTTCCAAAAGAAGTTCCATGATAAGGTAACGAAAGTAGCGACAACAGCTGCACAATTACTGTAGGACATGAACTCTATTCCAACACTCTGACCCTTCATCCTTTCTCCATCCAGGTGATCTCTGCTCTGCTGCAGACCATGGAGGACCAGAGTAACCCTCGGGTGCAGGCTCACGCTGCAGCAGCTCTCATCAACTTCACAGAAGACTGCCCCAAAACTCTGCTGATCCCGTATCTGGACAGCCTGGTGCAGCACCTTCACGTCATCATGGTGGCAAAGCTGCAGGAGGTAAGAGAGGAATCCAGAAGAATCTCCTCCTGCTCAGACACTGGAGCTCGGGATTTTAAATGAGTTCACTTCTTCCTCTAGTTGATCCAAAAAGGCACCAAACTGGTCCTGGAGCAGGTGGTGACATCCATCGCGTCGGTGGCTGATACAGCAGAGGAGAAGTTTGTGCCATATTATGACCTATTCATGCCATCACTAAAACATATCGTGGAGAACGCCGTGCAGAAAGAGCTCCGGCTGCTGAGAGGGAAAACCATCGAGTGCATCAGTCTGATCGGGCTCGCTGTCGGGAAGGAGAAGGTATGAAGGAAGAAAACAGCAGCAGTAAATATAAAAATGTTTTTAGACCTCAGACATCTTCAAGTTCTTCTCCTGTCTCATTTCAGTTCATGCCAGATGCTTCGGCCGTCATGCAGCTTCTCCTCAAAACACAGACAGATTTCAACGACCTGGAAGACGATGATCCTCAGGTACAAAGAGCTTAAAATGACATCTGCTTTTTTTTGTTTGTTTTGGTGCCTTCTGATGAAGTTTCTGTTTTAGATCTCATACATGATCTCAGCCTGGGCCAGGATGTGTAAGATCCTGGGGAAGGAGTTCCAGCAGTACCTGCCTGTGGTGATGGGTCCACTGATGAAGACGGCCTCCATTAAGCCTGAGGTTGCTCTGCTGGACAGTAAGTCACATGATGGAGGCTGCATGTTGACATTATTCACAGTTAAACTCCAGCACGTTTATAGCGCCCTCTGCTGGATCAGAAAGAAAGCTAAAGACCTTTCTGTCTGCAGCTCAAGATATGGAGAACATTTCTGAGGACGACGGCTGGGAGTTTGTGAACCTCGGGGACCAGCAGAGTTTTGGAATCAAGACGGCCGGTCTAGAAGAGAAGGCCACAGCCTGCCAGATGCTGGTGAGAGCCCTGAAACCTCACAGGAGAATCACACTGATGTGAAGCTTGATTAAAAACCTAATCCGTGCATGCTTGTGTTCTCCAGGTGTGTTACGCCAAAGAGCTGAAGGAGGGCTTTGTGGAGTACACGGAGCAGGTGGTGAAGCTGATGGTTTCTCTGCTCAAGTTCTACTTCCATGATGATATCCTTTCAAAATGTTTAGATTACGCATAGAAAGATGTTCCACTTGCTCTGACGTTTCCTTAACGGCCTCACGTGTTCGGGTGGCAGCAGCAGAGTCCATGCCACTACTGCTGGAGTGTGCTCGGGTCAGAGGACCGGAGTACCTGACCCAGATGTGGCACTTTATGTGTGACGCTCTCATCAAGGCCATCGGCACTGAGCCCGACTCAGACGTCCTTTCAGAGATCATGCACTCATTCGCTAAGGTATCTCAACACACTCTGTAAAAAAGTGACAAAACCTGGTCCTGAAATCGAGCAGAAAAGTTGGTTCTCCTGGAACTAGTTCTTGAATCAGATGTGTGTTTTCTGCTTCAGTGCATCGAGCTGATGGGAGACGGTTGTCTGAACAATGAGCATTTCGACGAGCTGGGCGGCATCTTGAAGGGAAAACTAGAGGAGCACTTTAAAAACCAGGAGCTCAGACAGGGTAAGAGATTGTGCTTTTAAGAGATCACACTCTTTTCAAAGATAAAAATAGAGCTCACACCAAAAAACGCTTTAACGTGTATCCATTCTTCTCTTCAGCCAAGAGACAGGATGAGGACTACGATGAGCAGGTGGAAGAAACACTACAAGATGAGGTACATTTCTCCACCTGATTTGTGAAAAATTGCAGAGGAATAAGTTTCTGAGCTGAATGTGTCTCCCTTTCTCCTACAGGACGAGAATGACGTGTACATCCTGACTAAAGTGTCGGACATTCTGCACTCAGTTTTCAGCAGCTATAAAGAGAAGGTGCTGCCGTGGTTCGAACAGCTGCTGCAGCTCATCGTGCAGCTCATTGTGAGTATGATTTGAAAAATAAACACATGCAAAAGATTGAAGGGACCACTAGGTGATGCCAAAGTCCGTCCTCAGCTGACAACAAGATTCAGTGGCTTTCAGATTATAACAGAACAGCATCATTAATTCGACCCTCCTGACTCTTTACCTGCTCCTCAGTGTCCAAACAGGCCGTGGGCCGACCGACAGTGGGGTCTGTGCATCTTCGATGACGTGGTCGAGCACTGCAGCCCCTCCTCTTTCAAATACGCAGAGTACTTCCTGAGGCCGATGCTGCAGTCGCTGTGTGACACGAGCCCTGAAGTGCGACAGGCCGCAGCGTACGGTGTCGGAGTCATGGCTCAATACGGAGGAGAGAGCTACCGCCCTTTCTGCACAGGTACGCCTCACAACAGCTCACCTGGAGTCCAATGATGGTGTCATTTCTTCAACTAATGTGATGTTGGTGTTTCAGAGGCGATCCCAATGCTGGTCCAAGTCATCCAGGCAGCCGACTCACGCTCCAAAGAGAATGTAAACGCCACAGAGAACTGCATCTCTGCTGTGGGGAAGGTCACAAGGTTCAGACCCGAGTGTGTCAACGTGAACGAGATCCTCCCTCACTGGCTCAACTGGCTGCCCCTCAACGAGGACAAAGAGGAAGCAGTGCACACCTTCGACTTCCTGTGTGACCTCATTGAAAGGTAGAGAAGCTATCCATTTAGTCATGAATGTTTTTTTAAATCAGGGATGAATTCTGCTCACTGTTGTCTTTTCACAGCAACAACCCCATCGTGCTTGGACCAGACAACTCCAACCTGCCCAAAATCTTCCTCATCATCGCAGACGGAGTGGCGAACGAGTCGGTAAAGAGTGAAGATGCGTGCAGTAAAAGGCTGGCAAACGTCATCCGTCAAGTACACGTAAGACTCATCTCCTCTTTTACCTCCTGAAGCATCCTGATGCTCTGTGAGGTCATGATCTCACACCTCTTTGTGTTCCGCAGGTGTCGGCAGGATTATGGACACAGTGTGTTTCAACACTGAACGAGACGCAGCAGAGAGCCATACAGGACCTACTGAACACTGCCTGAGCCTGAATCCCGTCACCTCCCTGCTCTTAAAAAAGAAAAAAAAGCCCATGAAGAAGAAAAGTCGAGCTGTCGGATCTCCTCCATACACTCCCCGTCCTCCCTTTCGCTCTGATCTGTCGTGTGTATGGACGCCGGCTTCACCCCATCACCACCTCACCCTAACATGAACGAAATCCACCTCTGCCAAGGGGAGCAGGTCGGGTATTTAAGACGAAGGAGGACTCAACCTTCCACCTCAAAGACTTTCACCCTGAATCCAAGGCGGCGGGGACGAGAGGAGCGTCCCTGTCCTTAATGTGTCTTCTATCTGGACGTTTTGTTTCCAACCATTCCCTGTTAGTCTTGTACGCCACGCCGCCCTGGGGACAAACTCATCGGACAGTCGGGCTCAGAGGGAGGGAGAAGTAGGGAAACGGGGACATTTGATGAACTGATTGATTGAACGAGGTGGAAATGCACACTGGGCGATCACTGCCTGTCTCCTGTGAATCTTCTTTTTATTTTTTGTATTTTTATTTTTTCTCGTTCAGTGTTCCCAGTGTTACCTTGTTGGGGAGACGGCCTCCACTCAGAGGCCCCGTCTCTAAAGTAACGGCATGTTAAGTGGCTAACTCTAGAAAATATAAAATAGTTAGGAATTTACATCCTTTTTGTCTGGGAGACTTTGATTTAAGCAGCTTCTGTCCTCATAGCCTTCCAGATGTGTTGATGAAATGTTTGCTGAACGGTTCTCAGCCCTTTAGGTAGCATCGTGAGGGGGAGGGCTCAGAGAAGAGCAATAACCCGTCTGTAGTCACATCAGCGTGGCGTGCCACATGTCGGAGGAACACGAAATGTAGAGTTGATGTAAAGCGCGCGCTACCATACTCTTAACTTTACAGTTTGACCCTTTACAGTCCTGCAGGTATGTGATGGAACGTCTGAAAATACCGACAATAAAATTCCATTTCAGAAAAGTCTCATCTCTTTTCCTTTTACTGAACCCTGCTGTAATCCCCTCTACTCAAACTCACTAATTACCTGTTTTCTGTTGATTAAGATGATTTAAAATGCTCCAGCAGTTTCTCTCAGCTGGCTGCTAGGAACAGTTATAAAGACAAATACACCAAACCTCCACTCTGAGTCCTTGTTTCTGTCCCTGACAGGCTCAGACTGTTCCTCTACGGATCCCTGCAGAGAGAAAGATGATGGTTTTTACTAAAAATAGATGTTACATCTCTATCCTCAAAGCCTACACTGATGAAAAATGATGGTTGTAACTTCCAGAGTCATCTTGCAATGTTTTAATTATGGCACAGGTATTGAGTTTGGATAAATGCATCTTGCAGCTCAAACGATTTAACAAAACATATCTGAACTATCTCCAAACACGAGCATGCATTGTTTCCCCAAGTGGAGTGAGACAAGGATTGAACAGAGCAGCCATGCTTTATTTATCAGGACATTTAGACCAACAACAGCAAAAAAAACAAAGATTAAATTAAAGCTTTCAACCTCAGTCCAACAGGTCACACGGACTAAGACTGATACAGCAGCTCTGCAGGAAACCTCAGGACTCTGGACCTTCTGCTGGACTCTGCTGCTTCAGCGTCAGCCCGGTGTCACAAACAAACCGCCTGTTGTATCTTAGCGTGGACAAATGTTTCCTGTTCACACACACACGGCTTTGATCCAATCCACTTCAGGGCTCTAAAGTTTCACATCCCCAGACCAGCTGGGAGACCTCGGGCATGAGTTTGAGTCAGTTCCTTTGCAAGGCAGTGAAATCTACGTTTTCATGGACACAAGACTGTCAGTTTGTAATCACAACACTCATATGGGACTGGATTTCCTCGAAAGGCTAAATGAAATGGATTTCAAAGACCAGCTTGTGAAGATTTGTGCAGATTAGAGTTTCCTGCAGAGAGAAGCTACAGTTGATCTAAAGAGGACTTATTTCCTGACTAAACATCCACATGTTGTGATTTTAATCTCTAACTGTGCCTGACAGATTCATATTTACAGTGTCCAGGACGTCAGTGTGGTGAAGGTACCGGGCAGGAAGAAGTAGAAGTGTCAGAAATGAGTGATTCACAGGACAAAAAACTACACTGTCTGATTCTCCCTTATATTCTTATGTTTCCTCACATGAAGTCCAGTGCTCTGTTTATTGGAGCATGTCCACAAAAGCATCAAACTCGTCGATGTTTTTCTCGTAGACGGCCAGTTTCTCCGGCAGAGAGTCCTGCGGAGAGAACGTAAAAATATCACTAAGAGGACAGAGAAGATGTTTCTTTATGAGTCTGGAGGAGAAAGAGTGAGGGTGTTACCAGGTCGTCTGCCATGGACTGTGAGCTGATGTGCAGAGAGAGACTCGCCAGCTGAGGAGGGTTCTGAAACTCACGATAAAAAGTTCCCAAATCCATCGGCAGCAGGTCGTCTTTAGAGAAGGCCGGACGCTGCACGGTGAGAGAGACAGACTTCTTATTCTTTACGCTTCATATTGATGTTGTCTCAGAACTCTGCAAAATCTCTCCCTGCATTAGACTTAAAAATACAAATGTTGAGCTTTTCACCTGTAAATCTTCACAGTCACAGAGAATACATACAAAGTCGATCATTACGAAGTCGTCCTGCGGTCCTGATCCTTCTGAACCCTGAGAGTGGAGACTGGCCTGCAGAGGGGACGGGCAGGGAGGGGAGTCTGGAGGCTGCACCTGATGACACACAGAAAATGTTCACACACCTTTCACACACAGACCTGTAGGATTAGAGGGATTAAAATTCGAAGGTACCATGGGATCATTCTCCTCTGAGTCCAGGCCTCGAGGAGCAAACGCAGCAAACGGGAGATCCAGACTGGCAGCTGTTATCTTCACACAGAAAGAGAGAGAAACACATCTCAGTCTGCATCTTTCAAGTCATGTGAGGTGTGTTTCTGGGTTTCGGATGTACCTGTGTGCTGGGTTTGTTCACAAACGCGCCCACTTTTCTGGTGAAGGCGTTCAGAGTCTCTACAGGGTCAGAGGGAGAAACGCTCCTCCGTCCTTCATCCCTTCGTGCATCCCCGCTGTTTGACAGACCGTCATCTTCCCCGCTGAGCAGGGAGGAGAAAGAAAGATGAAGCTTCCACTCAAAGTGCCAGGTAGAATGAAAGTTAGCTGAAACAACACAAGGAAAGCACTACCTGCTGCCAGGTGTGTTGGGGGCGTGTTCTACTGTCAGATGAGCATCTGCTCCATGAGGAGGCTGAGCAGGAACTAACACTACTCCACCATCTTTCCCAGCATGCATCATCTGAGGAGACAGAGAAAATTCATGCTACATGTCCTGGAAATGTAAGAATCTGTGAGTCAAAATGAATTGTTTTGCTACCTGGTTGGGATTGACTGCTGGGTGACACGCTTCCCCAAAGGCTGGAGGCTGGTATGATAACCTGGAAGCGATGAGCTGAAAAGGCAGAGAGAGAAAGAGAGATATTTAAAGGCACAGTGGAGGCTAACTTAAATTTAACCAGCTGAATAAAAACTTCAGGGAGCTTTGAGGAACCTTGCGTGGAATTAGTCAGAAAGGTTTCATACACCCCAGAGCAGAAGTTACAGCAGGAGTTTTAAGTGTCTCACACACAGTCACACTCTCACAGCATCGACAGAGACTCACAGTGTGAGTGACAAGTCCAGGAGCCAAAGGAATCTGCAGACTGTCCAGGGGGAGGGGCTTAGACAGTTTAGAGGGCGAAGGGCTGAGCGT
The DNA here is from genome assembly GCA_008086565.1 of Thalassoma bifasciatum. NCBI lineage: Eukaryota > Metazoa > Chordata > Actinopteri > Labriformes > Labridae > Thalassoma > Thalassoma bifasciatum. The sequence goes on from RPOG01001270.1 coordinate 51,198, forward strand.
GCACACACACTGACATCATGCAAACACACACATAGAGACAGTGAAGGAAGACAAACAAAGAGAGAAAAGAGAAAGAAAAATGAAAAGGGGTAACAGGATAAAGACAGAAATCATGAGGAGGAGTAAAAGTGTGTTTCTTACCTGAGAGGGCGGGGAGGTTGAGAAGGAGGTGGTGCAGACTTCCTGTGAGTCCTGAACCCCAGCAAACGCTCCTCCATCATCGTCATCTGGGGCTCTGGGGACACATAAACAGCTGTTTGAAGTTTGTGAAGCAGAGGCAGACTAAACTACCTGGAACACCTGCTGCTCTGTAAAGGTGAGAACAACCTACCTGTAGTTGCAGGGCTGTCCCATGTGTGCAGGCCGCTGGTTGCTGCAGGGAGGATCCACAAAGTGATCCACGATGATTCCCATGATGGGAGCCGAGCGCTCAAACTGTCTGCAAATAACAAAACGTCCCTTTAGATTTCAATCTCCACACTCCTTTATATCATGTTTCTCTGGTGATGTGGGCCAGAAAGTTGGTGTGTTACCTGTTGGACATGAAGGCCAGGTTGGTGCGGTAGGCGCAGGAGAGTGTAACTGTACCCACAGGTGTGCCCACAACCCCGACACGCACTGTCTGGAAACCTTTGAAAACAGACAAACATCAGCTGAAATGTATCAGCATTACACTTTTGATGTCTACAGTAAGAAAGCTGTCAGGGTTTAGTTACCTTCTCCAAGTCCACTCAGCTGAACTTCCCCAAAGTAAATCCTGGAAATGAGAGAAACAGAGACAGGTGGTAACAAAGCATGAAAAGTAATTGTTTGCATCTTACCCTGAGCCGTACACTTACCTATATAAAATTACGTAGTCATGCCCCTGCTTTCTGGATAGTTTATAGGCAGGTGTGACTCTGGTGATTGCAAGCAGAGATTTCAGAAGGACAGAGAGTCGATTGTAGACCGTGTATGACACCTTGATGTCTTTATCACACCTGTGGAGACAAGAGGACCACTTAAACACTGGAAAACATTTCTCATGTTGGCTGCAGAGTTTCAAGGAGCTCTGATCTCATCTGCTGAACAGAAAGATAGATTTTATGTCAAGCTGAAGTTGAAGATACAACTACAGAACAGCACTTAAGCTTGTGAGTTGAATCATTTGATGTCAGCTGCCAGTATGGGTGCTCTGACTTCATATCTGCATGCTTTTCCTCCACTCACTTCTCATTCATCTCCAGGCACCAAGTCTCCAGCTCCATGGAGTCCCCCTGTAAGAGGAAAGAGACAAAGACAGCCACAGTTTATTGAAGTATAAATGCAGATAAAGGATGGGTTGTTTCCTGACTGAATGTGATGTCCTTGAAATGCCAGATGAAAGTGCAAGTTCAAAGAAAAATGAAGAAGTGTTGACCTCTGATGTCTTCAGGGAGATCTCCACACACATGGAGCGTCCAATGCCAGGGAGTTGGCCGGCCAGCGCCTTCTTGGCTTCATGAGTCACCTCTGGGATGTCTTTGATGGCCAAATTAAACTGGAGGAGGCAGAAATAAAAAGACTCAAGGCAGGAAAATATAGCTTCAGTCTTTTCTGTTTCTGGTGGTGGCGTTTGGGGTCAAAAGGGAGGAAAGAAACCATTCTTACCCAGTCAGAGCCCGTGGGCGAGGAAGACGAGTGAGTGCAGATCTTCTCTCCAAGACGAGCCTGGACAATCACCTGGACGGTCTGCACACAGGAAATACAATATAAATGTGAAACCAAGGACAGGACAGGACAGGAATAACTACAGCTATAGAAGATGGCTGAGGAGATAAATATGTGATAAGTGCAGGGGTAGACACAGCTGCAGGAACACCCTGTTCATGTTTTGTGCAGTCTTCTTACCTTCAAGGCAAAAAACTTAATGAACTTGTCCAGGTCTTTTTTATCCTGTGCACTCAGGCCACTGTCCATGTTGTCACAAACCTAAAATCAAACACATATCAGACATGGCTGTAACAGACATAAATTGTGCTGTTCTTTATTCTGTAGCCACTTTTAGGCTTTGATTCTGCTTTCCCAATTTGCTTATTGTGTCTTTCATGTTTGACTAAGACTAAGACAGAGGTTTTAAAGGATTGTGTTTACATTCTGTCCAGTGTGACCTTAAAGAAAAGCAGTCTGGTTGTAAATTGAGGTATTATACAACATAATAGTTCATGGAATGGCAGAAAAAATAGTTTCATGACCCAAATTATTGGGTGTTGTGATGGTAGAACAATGTTTATTGTAATATTTGTCATTATTGATGGTGCTAATGGAGCAAAACATGCTTTTTAAGTGTCTAGCTTGAAGCTACCCTATCTGGTAATTACACATTATTAACTGTGTAGAATGACAACATTGTTTTCTCTTATAATAGTGGTCATGATACAACCGTCATTCTAATTTAACCATCCATATAGTGCATGTTTTGGTTATGAGTTAGCATATAAGGCCTCCATATTGACATACATTTTTTTCGAATACAACGGGTAATATGATTTAATACACCGACTGACAACTGTCTTACAGAATAAAAAACATTGTTTGGCAAAATATTAATGTTAATTAAGCTCACTTAATCACATATTAGTACGTATTTAAGCGTAAATAAGGAGGGGCACAGTCACACGATAAGTGACACAATAGCTAACTAGCATTAGCCACAGGAAAGCTACGATAATACGACACTCTTTGGTTTCAGAGTAAAACACAAAAACTCACATTAGCTGCTTCCTTTACAGCGTAGCTTCAATAAAACAAGGCTTATTTTCACACAAACGACATTAAAAAGACATGTAGTTGCTCCTGTAGGTTTTCACAACGTCAACGGCTGAGCTACTTTTCTGTTTATCTTCTCCATGTCGACGTGTTGGACCAGAAACTGCGCAACAACAGCGGCACTTTCGACATGGTTGTTTTAAAAATACTGCGAATAATAAGTCAGAATAAAACACACCCCAACAACTAAAAAAAAGACAAAAAATAATATAAAACTATTAGGTATTACGTTTATAATTATATATGCAATATTGCTTACTTTCTATGAAGAGTTCGTTGACCTTTTGTTGAATCTGCGCATGCGTGAAGCTAAATGCATTTACCTACGCGCTGTTTTTGTTGACAAATGCTGCACGAGTTTTGCAAAGGTGAGTCTCCTTTTATAAGAGAATCCTTTTGGATTTTAATCAACCTGCAACTGCTACACAAAGTAATTGAATAACTTGCAACTGCAGCCTTTACTTTAATGCATGAATTAAGCTTCCTGTAAGAGGAATGACTGCTTGTTAGCTGGTTTGCTAATCTCCATCCAGTTATGCAGTTATGCAGAAGATGAAGTTGTATTTTTCCATATTTAAGGTTTGACTTTGAAAATATGGTGCATGATAATCAGATGGTAAATACAGAGAAGGAATTGCATTGTCAGTGTAAGCCAAAATGTTAACAACATTCACAGTAAAGTATCTTTTTTTAGAGTAATTTATGTTTTCATGTTGATTTATTTCCCCACAGCATGGCACTCTCCATAGCCATCTTAGACTGTGATCTCCTCCTCCATGGCCGAGGCCACAAAACCCTGGACCGCTTTGACCTGGACTCTGTCTCCGATCACTTCCTCCTCACACAGTTTGGCTTCCCCAGACACTTCATCCTCTACCTGGTGGAGTTACTCAGAGAGGTGAGGCTGAGCTGATCCACAGTTTGTGCTCATCCTGATAGAAACCTTTAAAAATGTTTCTGTCTGTGTTTCAGGCTCTGTGCAGGCGTACACAGAGGTCCAGAGCCATCAGTCCTGAGGTCCAGGTGTTAGCAGCTTTAGGTTTCTACACCTCAGGCTCCTTCCAGACATCTATGGGAGACACCATCGGGATCAGCCAGGCGTCCATGTCCAGATGTGTGTCTCATGTGACCAAGGCTTTAGTGGAGAAATCATCACAGTTCATCACATTCAGCAGGTACAAAACTGTGCTGATACTGTCCTGCATATCTTGAAAAAAGTAAATCAAATGCAGTAATCATTCTATTCCCTGCACAGAGACCTCCCCAGCAGAGAACAGGCCTTACAGGAGTTTGAGAAGGTCGCAGGATTTCCAGGAGTTCTCGGCGTCCTCGACTGTGTTCAGGTTAACACCCTCTTCTAACACGTCTGAGCTCTATGTGCATTTAAACCATAGACTGTATAAAACATTTAAACCCTTTCTCATGCCGTCCCCTTTACCTCCAGGTGACCATTAAGGCTCCAAACAGTGAAGATTTCTCCTACGTGAACAAAAAGGGCTTCCACTCTGTGGGCTGTCAGCTGGTTTGTAATGCCCGAGGACTCTTACTCAGTGCAGAAACATGGCCGGGTGGACTCAAAGACACAGAGATTCTGGAAAAATCTGCTCTCTTCAAACAAATGCAGGATGAGGAGGAGGAGGGCTGGCTGCTGGGTGAGACCTAGATTCTTGTCCCTATAAATAAATCTGTGATGTCTAAGAGGGTCCAGACATGAAAGAAGAGTGGTTTTTGTGTTTTAGGTGACCGTCGTTACCCTCTAAAGAAGTGGTTGATGACGCCAGTGGAGAACCCAGACTCCCCTTCAGAGCTGAGGTTTAATATGGCTCACACAGCAACTCATGAGATTGTGGACCGAACCTTCAGAGCCATCCAGACCAGATTCAGATGTTTGGACGGCAGTAAAGGATACTTACAGGTACTTTTTGGTTTTCACTTAGTCATGTTGTTACTGTATAAATCAGATATGATGCTGTGTCTACAGAAATTCCTGAATAAAGAATATTTAAGTTATAGCTCTTATTCCTTTTCTCTAACTACCTTTTCTCTCTCTCCTGTAGTATTCTCCAGAGAAAAGCTCAGCCATCCTGCTCGCCTGCTGTGTCCTCCACAACGCCTCTCTGCAGTCTGGACTAGACGCCTGGACTCTGGAGAGAACCGATCCTCTGGAGCAGCCTGAGATCCTCGAACAGAGACCTGAAGACCGGGACAGCCAGGCGGAGGACCTGCGGAAACAGCTCATACTCAAACACTTCAGCTGATTTACAAAATCTGAATGAACTTTAAGCTTGAAGTCACACTCAAAGAAGTCCACAGACACAGAGTTGCTGATGCAGGTTTTTAATATTTTGCTTGTTTCTACTCTACGGACTAAACTACGATAACATAGTTGTATATGGAGGAACATGCAAGACACTATACAACAAACCAGGACAACAAGGAGCTGAACACGTTTCATATAACTCAAGACACAGAGCCGCATTATTCTCAGAATAATGAAGCTTTGCTCCAAGATATTCAAACTGTGTGCTGCTGCTGTGTTATCACAGTTTCCTCACAGGTGGAAAAATACCCCCTCCCTTCCGAATCCTCCCCCAGAACCCGTTTATTTATTTATCATCCCCTTTCCACGTAATCCACAGGTTAAAATCTCACAATACAAAAACAAAGGCCCTTATTTACAACAACTGCTCATGAAGTTGTCATTATTTATGTACAGTGGTGCATTCAAACGGTCTGAGAGGGATGATAGGTTTTCACACCTGGGCCCTTTTCACTCCATGTTTCAGAGCTGATTGGAAAACAACAGGCTATGTTTTTATATCTTTTTAATAGTAGGTTTTATCATCTGTAGATCATGTATAGTCGGGCCCAGGTTTGAAAACACCAGAATCCCCCTTTAAAAGTGAGAATGATGGGTTGCAGTCACATGAAGAGTAAATCAAAATAAAACAAGAAACAAAAAGTGGAAGAAACATCAGATTCATAGCTGTTGTTTACTCTAAAATCATGTTTTTAAAGTTTCAGAATGATGGTTTGTATGATTTTAAAATGTTCTGATCATGTCTGAGCAGTGGAGAAAATGATGAAGTGCCTCAGATTTCGTCAATTAAAAAGCTAGTGGTGTTTTGTTTCCTGATTGGTTCATCAATATATACACACTTTCTACAAACAGGAATAAATACAACACACACTGCTGCCGCATGAGACGTCAGCACAAGGTAGATTCAGGTTAAAACACATATTATGTTTGGATCCTGATTGATTTTTATATCACAAACTTTACTCTGGAGGTGACATTTTTTGGTTTTCTGATCACGTTAAATCATAAAAGAATAAAAACCGACAGGCGTGGGGTTTTTTTCATGCGACAGCAGTCAAACAAACACTGTATTACAGTTAAAGACACAAACAGATAAAGCTTCACACCATCAAACAGCATGAAAACACACCATTATGTAAAACTTCATCATCCTAACACACGACACACACTTCCTCTTTTTTTGTGCATAAAATAAATATGCTCTTTTCTGATGCTCAGAATATATTATACGTCCTATTTTTCAGATTTTTTGTAAACATTATTTTAAAAAACAAGACACTAAGATGATTTTAGAAACTTTTTTTGTTGCATAAATTAAATATGCTCTTTTTTGATGCTGCAAATATATTATATGTACAATCTATACTCCATAAAAAATACTTTTCTGTCACGTTTCCCAGCCTCTGTCAGGATTTCAGAACAGTCCCTGTATGAAAATACGCCTCTCACACGCAACACTGCACAGTTTGGGTTTGAAAGTGAGAAATTTGCACCAGAGATGGACTGAAGAAGGATTCAATCAGGAAACTATTGTTTGTTTCCCCCTGATGACTCATTCAGTCACTGATTAGTTCAAAGAAACTAGATCATAAATGATTTAAAGGTATGTATGGGTGTGTGGGCAGGCAAAAGGTGTAAGGCCAGGTTGGTTTAATTTAAGGAGGTGAAGGCACTTTGAAAATAGTCCCTTTTAATTCTGGAACAAATCAACTTGTCTGCATCGCAACTTTCATTTCTTTCTTTGTCTCTCCTGGTGATTCAAGCTTTTTAAAAGTTAATATCAATTATGGGCGAACACTTAAAACGATGATGATTTGAAACGATGTGGCCCCTTTAAAATCAAGTATATTCAGGTGTATCAGAGTCTGTTTAAGGTGAGAGGTGAAGCATGAACATCTTGGTCCAGTTGGGTGTTGGTGCGAAACCTGTTGAGTTCAGGAGTCTAGAAGTTTTTCGGGGTCAGAGATGAGAAGTCCTGGGAGGAGGATCGGGAGGTGGAGGCGTCAGGCTGTGTCAGAAAATCTCTGAGACTGTTTCTGCTTTTGTTTCTCTGCTGAGAGAAGAGGAGGCAGTCAGTACTAAAGCATTCAGAGTGTTTTCATCACCATAAAATGCTGATTCATTGGTGTCTGACCTGTGCTCTGGTTTGGGCCCAGTTGTCTGGTTGCTGTGAGCGTCAGCTGTGTACCTGCTGATCTGAATGTGAGAGAGGGTCTCAGCCCGTAGCTGGTCCTCCTCTAAACTCTCCTCCAGGGGAGACTCTTCGTTGTAGAAGAGCAGGCTGCGAGAGCGGACTGGAAGACAAACAAAAATGGATCTTCAGCATGTTTTGGGTCTTTGAGTTGATAATAATTAAAAATAATAATGGGTAACTCACCCTGCGTGGTGGTGTAGAGGTCCGCTGATGGAAGAGGAGCAGAGGAAGCGGAGGACAAAGAGGAGGTTTCACTGAGGAAGGAGAGAGATGAGAGGCAAGGAGAGAAGGAGCCCAACACCAGGACAAAACACAGCACCATCATCTGCAGAGGAACATAAACCAAACACAAATGAATAAAGAATTAACAGCAAACACGTGAAACTGCGTGAGCTAACACAACAGGGAGATCATAACAGGTTTGATTAAAGCTTCAGCTCACCATGAGGCACGTCCCCGTCTGAGTCGAGGCCATTTTACAAGAGCGAGGGACGACTTTCCCCGAAATCAACGACTGAAGCTTCTGAAGCTGCTGTAGGAGAGACCTGAAGAGAGAAATCAAAGAGCGTCAAACTCCATCAGCTGATTAAATTGTGCTTTTTTGTTTTCTTGAGTATTTTCAGACGACAGAAGAGCTGAAGAGTTGTTTAGTGCATCTTTTGGACCTGGAGAGCAGGGCCCTGATGGTTAAAGCGTCCCCCACTGTGAGGACACACTCGAACCACTAGATGGAGACAGAAGAGCTGTCCCACAATGAAGCGGTCAGTCTGTACTGTTCATGTCGGCATCATGCACCAAAATAAAACCACAAGCTGCCAGCTGTAATAAACTTTTTATGGGATGATTTTGACCAGCGTCACTCACGCAGCACTTTGAAGTCACACCGCAGTGATTTACTGCTAAAGCTGGAGCTGCTTTAAATAAACTCTACTCACAAAGGTCATGCTGGTTGACTGGGTGAATATTTCAATCCGCAGAAAACAAGTGGAAAACTCACACAGAGGAAAATGTGCTTTGATATTCAACTTTTTAAGACCAGTCTTTTTCAGGATGGAGGTCAAGATAGCACTAATGGCACCCACTCAGCTCTGCAGAGAGGTAAAAAGGGCGTGTAGTGAATGAAACTGCAGCATGGAAACACAGTGACCACTAATAACTGCATTTTGAACCTTTTCAGGAGCTTAAATTTAGCTCACTTGTTTAAAAAGTTGATTTCAAATGAGCACAATCCGTCTGTTTTATGTGAGAGGGAGCGTGCTGACTCATGTTCCCCAGTTTGTGCCAGCTCATTGTTCCCCTGTGTGGTGGTTTAACATATTCATCAGGGTGTGTGTGTGCGTGCGTGTGTGCGTGTGTGTGTGTGTGTGTGTGTGTGTGTGTGTGTGTAATGTGGGAAGGGAGGGGGCTGTCTTCATGATGAAAGCTTCTGTTAAATCGCAGATTTAATGACAGACTGAGGCCGACTCAGACAGACAGACAGACAGACCCCCCCTCAGCTCTCTGTCCTCACAAACACACACTCACACCCACACTCACACACACATACACACTGTAGATAAAAGCAGATTGGCTTCATATTGTTATAATAACAGAGCTGGATGAGTCTGCATGCCGCTCTTGGAGCAGACAAATTTCTGTTCAGTCTCATAAATCTCTCACTTTGCTCAATATAAACAGACTGTAAATAACGACACATTTAACCTACGGTACACTGATCTCACCCTTTGAAGACTATGTAATATTAAAACTTGCAGAAAGAATATGTTAAACATCCCAGTTAAAAATGCAGCATAAAACTTTAACAGAGTGTTAATCTTGTGCTGTAATCTTATCAAGCTGCAAACTCTGACATCATGTTGCTGTTTTCAGGAACGAAAGTCCAAACATCTTTAGAAGAAAGTCCAGCCTGTTTCTGGCGTTCAAAGGCAGAGAAACAGCTTGAATCTGTTCAGGAAGGCGACAGCAAGACTTCAGTAATGCTCACAACATGTGTCTGCTGCCTCACCTGTTTGCAGTCTCCAGGTTTTCGACCTTTCTCCACAGGTCGCCATTTTCTGATGTGTAGTTATCCACCCTGTGACACACAAACAGAAACAAGATTAATGCATTGAATTACTCAGCGGAGATGCAAACATTTGGCGTCAGTGCCGCCTCTGCAACAACAAAAAGCTTTGAAGGTTGACAAAGTTTCCTCATCTCTCCACCTTAACCATCTTAGGCTAATCTTATTGAAATGCACATGGTGTTAATCTGGCCTCCTGTCGCTTTGATGTCTCTGTGTTTGCTTTGAATGCAGCTCTTTCAGAAACCGTCCTTTGAGAAGCGTCCTCCTGCTGTTTTTCAGCAAAGATAATCCTGCCCATATCCAAAAAGAGAACATCCACACAAAGAGGAGATAAAGAGAGGAAGGATTCATGTTTACACACCTCAATGTGAGGATTAAAAAAGCTTGCATGAGGACTCCATACTGCTTTTGATCCCTCTTGTGTAAACCCTCCTGGGTACCTTTCCTACATCAAGTCAGGCCCAAATTTTCCTCTCTCCTTCCCTGACTCTGATGCATGTGTTCAGCAGGTTATTGGAGTCTCGCCATTGCAGCTGACGTCCTGAATCACTCGGGTAGAGGAGAGGAAGGGGTGTGTGTTCACCTTAAATGATGAAACACATTCTCTGAGTATTATGTGCTCCTCTAAATAATGGCATGTGACCCTGGGACGACCTGTGAGTTTGAGTCTCATGTCTGTTTCCACCTTTCTATCTGATCTTTCTGCAGTGGAGTGATCTCTTACCAGCCTGATACATTTATACAACAGAGGTTTATTCACACTTACATTAGATGTCTGCTCAGTCTATGAGTGTTTAGAGTTAAGTGTACGGATAGAAACTATCTTCTGAAAAGCTTTGAAGGGACACTCTCAAAATAAAATCAGAATCTCACAACGATTCTGTGGTTCACTGGGCTTTCTCTTCACATCTTGAGCTCTTCTGTCAATATTTTCAGGGGTTTCAATCCGATTATAACCTTTAGATCTATTTGAGATTCTCATTTTGTGTATTTTCTTTGACAGCAGCTGTCCGTGGACTACAGTGACGAAAAAAAAAGATCAGATCTCACAAAAAGACACACGGACATGGACCAAATCCAACTGGAGTGGAAAAGGAACGTAAAAAAGGGGGGACACATTTTTTCCTAGACTTACTTCTTCTCCAGACATTCCACATACTCCTTCTTCTTCCTCCGACTCTCCTGAGCTGAGATCTGGAAGGAAAGCAGAAAAATATCAGCTGGATTCAAATTTTTCTATTCAAGCTCAATGTGACAGCTGTGTGTACCTTATTTTTAATCTTCCGCCTGACTCTCTTCAGTGCCTTCTCTTCACTCTTGGTGAGAGGGAGTTTGTTGGGGACCGGGTATCCCTCAGCGACCAGGGTCCTCTTCTCTTCTTCAGTCAGCATGAGGGGCCCTGAACCCTGCAGCTTCTGCACAACCAAACACATTTACAACTATTATCAGCTTCTCAACCAGCAGGACTCGTCAGCTCAATTTGTTTATTCTTTTACTCACATGTGGCGCAGTGAGGAGAGGTGAGGAGGAGATGGCTGAAGAGGAAGAGGAGGATGAGGATGAAGAGGCACGGCCCCCTGGCCTCTGTTGTGGCTGAGGGGAGGATGGGAGCAGAGGGAGGTGAGGGGAGGAGGGAGGCAGGGAGCCATCGCTGTCACCGTGATTGCTGCTGGGAGGAGTAGGAGGGAGCTGGAGAGCATCGTCTGGAGGAGAGAGGGAGAGAGAGGAGGGGAGTGAAACTTTTTCTGCAGAGTAGAACAGTTCTGCTGCATTATGGGTCAGTGTCATGGGTGGATGTGTACCGCTGGGCAGGCTGAGGTACTGTCCCATCTCTCTGGGTTCATCTTTTATGGTCTTTGGCTTCACATCCTCCTGACTTCGCTCCTGCAGAAACAAAACTTTTCAATTCACCTGCCAAAACACACACAACATGTCCTGTTTTAAATTTACACCTGATGGATGCTTACCGTGTGTTTCCACGCTGACCCTCTGTGTGGTGGGGCGGGGCTTAATATAAGAGGTGGGCCCTCTAGAGGCTGAGGATCTAACCTTGGAGCTACATCGGGCTCCTCCTGTTTCACCAAGATGGCTGAAAGGTCCTGACTGAAGTTCCATTCAAATTCTGCAGAAACAACATAAAATGTCAAGTTTTTGATCTGACAAATTGTTTTTCTGCTGCTTTTAAACTCAAAAACAAGCATTTTGATAAAGTTGGTGTGTGAAAACCTCAGATGTCTGAAGGCATTGATGCATCTTCTATTGTTTCTGACTTTTAGATGTGTAACTAAGTTGTAAATAAACCCTATCCCTCCTCAGGGAGGCTTTGCTGTAGGTCTTCCAATGGGAAGTAACTGGTAGCTTATAAATCACACGTTCAAAGTGCTTCCCCAAACATTTGAGCACTTCCTGACAAAGCTGGTTATTACAGACTGCTGGACGGCGGCGCTCTGGCAACTGTGGTGCATAATTTGTCTGTGTGTATCAACCCTGAAATAAAACCTGGGCTGAACCAGCAAATCAGCCCAACTTTAGGCATTAAAACCTGAAAATAATGTGAATATCGGGACAGAACGGGGGTATTTGTCTTGAATAGCATCCCAAAGATAAAGTTGTTTAGTCTGCTCTTGGTGGGTAAGATGATAAAAAGACGCCACCCTCCTGAAATGAACCAACAAATATTCACTTTCGGTAACAAAAATGCTCAAACTTTACATTTAGCTTCAAGGGGGAAGTGAAACTACCCTCATGGCTGTGACATAACTTTCAGAGGAGAGAGAGTTAAAGAAAAACCTGCAGGTAGTGGAAGTGTTATTCAGCGTTTTTCCCTCATAAAGTGACCCAAATCTCCAGGACACACACTTTGATGTCTGTCACTACACACACACACTACCAGGCTCCTGTGGCGTGTGGAAAGAGAGCGGCAGCACTTTAACAAGACAGGAGCTGCGGTGTGTGAGTGAGCGTCATTTTAATCACCTCAGAGTTGCCTGGCAACATGGGGCCGGGTGAAACGCTCTGAAGTTTACGAGCTGTGTGTGAGCGAGGGTGAGGGATGGAGAAGACGAAGCATCTTTCTAAAACACAAATAAACCTCTGCAGCTTCTTTCTATGAAGCTAACTGATATGAAATGATCTGGTGTTGTGGTCTGCAGCTCTGTAAAATAGCTGAATATGCCTGAAAACACAGCTGCAGCTAATTAGATCCTAAATATGCACATGTGTTTTAAAGCGCACTGATAAAGACTCTGAGCCATGATCCTACATGTTGATCTGAGCAAAGAGCTTCGATATTTGACTCCAGTGTTACAGAAACCTTGCAGGAAAGTCACTGACTCCACTTTTTGGGATGAATCCTGTATGAGTCACAGGCTCTCCTAACGAGGGTCCCGCTGATCGCCTCATTAAGCCTCCTGCCCCTCGTTAAGTCTCTGCCTCCTGGGCCTGATTGTACGACTACCTCAGCTTCTTAATAAAGACCAGAAGCTTTGGCGGGCAGCAGAGTGAAGGGATGTCGCCTTCTTCGCCTTTTTTTAACCTCCATTTCAGCATGTTTGCTGTCACATCGAGTAAAGTCGTCGTAAAAACAGTGTCCTCTCCTGTTGGTTAACAAAAACCAGCCTATGTCAGCCATCGCCTAATGACCACAAAGCTCCTGGTCGTCGTAGCGGGGCGCGAACAGAATGGAGGTGGTGGATGCGTTTGATCCCAGCGGGTTGGGAGGAGCATTAAAACTGTACATGGAGCCTCACAGCGGGAGCGGCAGTAAAACACACAGCTTCTCTTTGGCTGAACACGAGCAGCAAGAACAGAGACCACAGGCTGAGAGAGCATGAGGAAGATGATCGAATTTCAATAACAGGGAAACGTCTACGCTTAAAGCTGTAAATCAAACTCTTAGAATAGCTGAAGATGACCGTCTTACTCACACATTTTGAAAGATATTTATATTTTCCATCACTTCAATTCATCCCAGAAGTAGAAACTTTACAAGCTCACCATCACGGACTGGGAAAAACAATAAACTTACTGGAACACCACAAAGCTGGAGGCTCACCACGGCTCTGCTGCTTTTTTTGTTAATTTCATAACATTGTAGGACATTTAAACCACCCAAGCAGAATATTAACCAAGTCTTGCGCCTTTTTCATGCTCACTGATGCATTTTCTGGCCACTATTCTGCTGTTGTAACATGCAACATAAGAGCGAAAAGACATTTTAATTTCACAAACTGGTGCATGTCAATTCAAATGTGATTTTCATTACAGCTGCAGCAGACATGTTTGAACTGATTCTCATTTTATCTACTCTGATTTATTCAGCCTGACTTATTTTAGTTCCTCCAAAGACTAAAGTATGATCTAAATAAATATCGTGGTTCAAAACAATCCACAGGCCAGACAGTTGTTTTTATATGTGAGCCAGACTCTTCTTTTTTTCCAGTGTGGTATTTTGGCAAAACAGGTAATTTGATATTCAATCCAATAAAGTGGATTTTATTGGATTAGGCCCGAGGGAGCGAGACAAGGAGGATGATCGAAAAGAGAGAAGAAAGAGAGCGATACAGAGAGATAACCTGACAGAGGAGAGAAAGAGAGTTTCCGCTGGCCTCGGATAAAGCTGCAGACTCAAAACCATATGCTTGTCATAGTGTGTGTGTGTGTGTGAGAGAGTGTGTGAGCGAGAGTGTGTGTGTTAGGTGGGCAGGGCTTAGCTGGAGGAAAAACTGCACAGACTGGGAACCTGCTGCTAAGACAGCAGGATCCCCGGGACAAACGGAGAACAGACAGACGGACGGACGCACGGAGAGGAGATAATGAGGAGGATGAGTGAGTCAGAAAGAGACAAAGTGTTTGCACATCACACCGCAGGAGGCAGACGCTGTAACACAAACCAGACAAGTCACTCCAAGTGTCAAGAAGAGGGGGGTCAAATCAAAACTGGGTTGAAGGCCGAATGGGGTCAACATCGATGAGAAAATGCTCTCAAGGTTGAAATAGAAGACTAGTTTGTTTTTGCTCACGCCCTTTTTTTGAGCCAAAACTGGAGCGGAAAAATGCTGACACCAATCCAACCATCACAGTCAATGAGATTAAATCAGGACTAAACCAATCAAGCTGTTCTGATTATCAGACAGAGAACTGATAACCACAACACTGATAAAGACCCAGACTGAGTTTACTCTGGCTGTACCTTCTTCTAGAAAGAATAAACCAAGAAACATGAAAATAAACAGAGAGGAGCTTATTAAATAGTTGCACCACCTACCAGTGTCTTGGTCCATTTTGACTGACAGGGCCGGGCTCTGGGGGGCTGAGTCTTCGCTCAGGGAGTAGCTGTGCTCTGCTTGGATATCTGTGAGATTAAAAAACACACATTTCAATCCACATCGTGTCTTTTCTGCAGATTTTTTTTTAGATTCGGTGTTTTATAACCTCTCAGAAAGTCTAATTCAATACTGGACAGAGCTTTTGTGTTCATGTCTTGAACTTTATGTTGGACACATCTCATCTGGTTATGTCCTGAAACATCACCTGCTGTGTGCGTAGGGGTCACATATGCTTCCAGCTGTATTTTTTAAGGCTCTGGCAGCAGAAACAAGCTCTTATGGTGGAATCTGACTGCCTGAGGCGGCCAGGGTTGATGTCAGCGGTTCATACAGTCGATTCTCGTGTTTTGGCTTTTCTGAGTCAATCCAATGATGGGTTCTGGGTCTTTTTCCACTCAGACGTGGAACAACATGCTGCTGGAGATTACCCAATGAATCCAAGGGTCATTTAAATGGGACTGTTCAAAGCAGAGTGGAAAATTTTGGTATCTTTGGGACCCTTGAAGCGTTTCAAGGCCAAACATCTTTAATGCAGCAGTTTGGCTTTGGAGAAAGCAACACAGAACAGGGTGACGATTTTCTAAAAACCCAAAAAGAGGATCCCCTTCTCGGCCTCTTGGAGATCCTGCAAAAATACCCAAAGATCCTCAAAAACGCCTCACGACCCTTACATTGATTTAAAACACTTATCTCACAATTTCAAGTTTTTATCCAGACATTTTGGGGAATTTTATAAAATCCCCCTGACAGACTTTTACCGTCAACAGGAGGACGTTTGATCACCCTAACTCAGACTAACCATCGTGATCATGTGATCGCGAAAGCTGCGATTTTCTCCTGCTCCTTACTGACCCAGGATCTGTTGTGTCAGCTGTGTCACACACACACACGTCTTGAGTGTAAGACCGTTGGGAAAAATCCATTTCTCCTTGTGATTGTTGAATTTTGTTTTGAATTGTTTTGTATTTTACTTTATGTAACTTGAAACAATTAAGAATATTTTGCAATACATTATTTTTAAAAGTTAAGAGTCAAAGATAGCTCTTTTTCTCCTTCAGTTTTTATAACTTAAAATACAATTTAAAAAGTCTGGTTTAGAGAAACAAGAATAGGTGTTAAGACTCTGGGATTCCATAAAAGTCAAAATTCAACCATTTATCTAAAAATCTACCTTTAATTTTCTTTCCTTTTATTTCGTATAATTTTGACTTTTTATATCAAAATTTCAACTTTTTATCTCAAACACTGCATTTGTTTCAAAATGTAGACTTTTGTCATCTTAAAATTTTGACCCTAAATGAGAAAGTTTGCGCTTTTTTTACATAATATTAAATTGATTTCTTAAAATCTGTTAGTTATTGACTTTTTGTCTCAGAATTTTGTCTTTATTTCTCAGAATTTCCACTTTTCACATTAAAATATTGACCTTTTATCTCAGAGACGGAAACAATTCTTACCTTCAGTTTTGGTTTTCATCCTCAAATTAGAGTAAAAGCTTTTGATGCTTCAATGGTTTGATGTTTGATGTTGATGCACATTGTGAAAACTTCACTAAAGTTTGATGTAAAGAAAATCGTGAATCGAATTAAAATCTCAGTTAGATCTTTTTCTACAAACCGTTCAGCCCTTCTCAGTTTCCTACTTAAGCCTTTAATTGTTACAGCGGCGTTGTTACCTGGGCTGCTCTCCATGTCAGTGTCCATGTGTAAAAGTGAGGGTCTGTCTGCCATGAGGGGTCGCTCTAATAGGTGGTCGTCGAAGAAACTGTTGAATAACTCGCTGCTGAAGTCGTCCATCTGGTCGCCTGAGAAAGGCTGCAGAACATGAGGAGAAGGATGGAGACAGGGATGGTTATTACGTTTCGGACGTGACTATTTTTCACACACGGCTTTGACAAGAAGACGAAGGAGTGGAGATAGCGGATGAAAAACAAACATCTCGAGTCGGTCAATGGGGAAAAAGCTACGACTGATTAATCTCCAGTCTGGATGAATGAGTCACCGAGCTGAGAGAGAGAGAAACGATGATGTTCTGGAAGCCTGGGACAGCATGGTGCTCTCATTCACTGCTTTACACACACACACACACATGATATGACTCATCCTGGCCTTGAGCAAACATGCACAAAGTGGTACAAATTCACGCAGGATTGTTTGGAACCAGACGACCGAGCTTTGAGGTCTATGACGGACAAAGCGGCAGGAATCATTCGATCTCATTAAGCGCAGGAACAAAACCTGACTTTCATGTTTCAGTCCTGGAAATGAACGCAGGATAATAAACATTCATATTTTTATTAGGGGGATAAAGGCTGGCGCTGCAGTTTCCTCTCAGTTCTGTGGAGCTTTTTGGCTTCTTTCAGCTCATTGTTTTGGTTTTTCTGTCCCACAAATTTATCAGGAAGAAGAAATAAAATGTGGTGATGCTCTGTGCAGGATTTATTAGGTCAAAAGTGCAGAGGATGACTCGCTTTTCTCTTTCGTTGCATACATTAAGAAGAGCTTCAACGTCCAGGGAGAGTTTCTAAAGGAGGGATGCAAGAAAAAAAATTCAAAAGTTGAGTAAGGTCACCAGAAAAAGATGGGAACAGGATGTTGAAAACCATCCAGTGTCAGCTTTCAGATAACATGTTGTTTGAACTATTCTTACCCAGAATCCTCTGCTCTGTGGATTGTACGGACTATCTTTAACATACAACAACAATGAGAGAAGAAGAAAAAGTGAGCATGGATGCAATGAGTGAGGTCAAGTCTGTCTGTCTGTCTGTGGGGAAACTCTCTAATGAAACCATGTGGAGAAAGCAAACACTTCCTCACACACACACACACACAGGCGCAGGGCAGACATGCAGATGGTGGGTAAAATAACACATGACACATGAAGAAGTGCTGATGCTGGGAAACTCTGCTGAAACATTAACAGCCAGCTTGGATGGCAGCTTGAGAAGAGAAAGTTTGATTCTGTGCTGCCGTGAAAGCTCGCTCATTCATGAACAAAACACAGGAGGGAGAGAGAGACGCCGACAGAGGAGCCTTGTTCTCCTGCGCTCCTGAGCTGAATGATGACACATATTCCCTTTAAATAACCCGGACGCTGCCCCTTTAACTCTGAATTTAGGTCACAAAGCTCAAGAATAAACAGTAAAAGTTTCCCATAAGGAGAAATGTGGGTGAGATGGGTTTGATGCAGGGAGGGAGAGGAAGCAGTTTGACTAAAATGAGCTCTAATAGCNTGAAGAAGTGCTGATGCTGGGAAACTCTGCTGAAACATTAACAGCCAGCTTGGATGGCAGCTTGAGAAGAGAAAGTTTGATTCTGTGCTGCCGTGAAAGCTCGCTCATTCATGAACAAAACACAGGAGGGAGAGAGAGACGCCGACAGAGGAGCCTTGTTCTCCTGCGCTCCTGAGCTGAATGATGACACATATTCCCTTTAAATAACCCGGACGCTGCCCCTTTAACTCTGAATTTAGGTCACAAAGCTCAAGAATAAACAGTAAAAGTTTCCCATAAGGAGAAATGTGGGTGAGATGGGTTTGATGCAGGGAGGGAGAGGAAGCAGTTTGACTAAAATGAGCTCTAATAGCAGCATTTAAGCAACTGCACACTTTCAAATAGGATTTTGCACATTTGTTATTCTAGAAAATGATTTATTATTTCAAAGAACTACCAGAAGACGTGAAGTCTGCGAACTAAGTATAATTCAAATAAACGAAAAGTTAGCACAACTAGATTTTTTCTCCTTATTACAAACAATTCAGACATCACTTTTGTCTTTGAATGGGTCAATGACGTGACGTCCCTTTTTTGCCTCCGAGTGCAATATTTCCTTCCATCATGAATTGAGTATTTCATCACATGTATTTCTTTATTCTATGAAACCTGTGTTATTTGAACACATCTTTAAACTATTAAAATATAACATGTTTTTTGTGTTTTGGTTCCTCAAACCCCCAAAATGTCAGGTGGTGCAACCGTCCTGACAAGTATCCACAGTAATTAAACTCTAAAAATTGAATGTCAGTTATTGTAAATGGAAATTAAAAATACAGTGGCATTATTTTATGCTTGAACCTTTTTAAATAAAACATTCTTTGCAAATAAAAAGAATTTTAAAGCTGTTGAGAAATTTAAAAAACTTTTGTCCCGTAATTTTCACCTTGTCAAATGTCAGGGTGGTGCAACCGTAACATTAGACTTTTATTTTAAAGTGAAGAGAATAAAACAGGAAACAGGAAACTGCATCAGCCAGAGGAGCCCAAATGACATTTGTGACCAAGTGGAAAAGTTTGTAGATTTCTCTGAAATACTGATAAAAAAGGATTTTTTCACTTCATTGGTGACTGGAACAATTTCCATGTCAGGTGGTACAACCAATGTAATAATGTGAAATGTTATTTTAACATCAAATTATTTATCTCATTCACAAATAAAAGAAATGAAACATACAAAATGAAAATGTATGAGTCACTACAGAAACTTGAGAGATACTTGCCAATAATTTCACACAGAAAAAATAACAGGAACATATAAATATATTTTCATATATTTGGTTGAGCCACCTGACATTTTTGGGTGCTCAAATTAAAAATACTAGAAGATAATGAACCTTAAATCTTTGAAATGTTGGTCAACTACTGAAATCTGTTAGAAAACATAATTCTTTTCTCAGAAATATGTTTTTTATCCATTTTCAAAGAACTTTTTAAAAATAGGTTTTTAGACCCTCTTTTTGTCGAATATCTTGAAACGGGACATTTTTCTGGACTGGTCTGATGAATGTGGCTCATAGTAAGTCTAGAACTTTTTTTCCCCCCCTAAAAATAAGAAATAAAGGCTTGCTTAGATATGAAGATAACTTGTGTTGGTGTTGGAATAACAAATTTATTTTTTGACCTCACGTAAACAGCCCAGCTTTTAAAAAAATAGCACAAGCAGAGGAAGCCGTTATTGTTGTTATTAGAGGAAGTGGAGAGATCTCAGAGAAGAGCCAGTGCAGAAACATCTGCAGTCAGAGTGAACAGACGTCTGGACCTCTCATTACCTGACCCTCTCTGCTGGGAAAAGAATCACATCAGGGAGGAAAAACTGTGTTAAAAAGCAGTTGACAGTTTTTACAGCTTATTTCAGAGGTGGTGTGTCATTAGGAGGGGCTGGGGGGCTAGGATAGAAACCACGCAGGGTTAGAGCAGATGCAAGGAGTCATTACAGCGTCTGTAATTAACAGAACTGAGTCTCAACATATCTCTCCTGTCATCCCAGGTGGAATGCAAAGAAATAGAAGTCAAGTCTTTGACCCAGTGAAGGAAGAAGATCAACCTCCAGCTGCTAAACAATGGAAAGAATATTCACATCGTTATAACCTGAACCAGGAGGAGCAAGGCCACAAACTGGGAAGCTATAAAAGATTCAGAACACCACGAGCGAGCCAAAGACAAACATGTAAACCTGAGTTTGTGTTGTTTAAATATCTGCGCACGTCAGAACAACAAAGTAAATCATGCAGAAAGTTAAATCCAGACATGTTTCAGCGGATTTATCAACCAAAACAAGCTGTGTGGGATTAAATATCCTCAACTTTGAAACTTTTTTCAAGCATCTCAACTCAAATTAAGAGAAAACTGATGGAAAATATTTGTGGTTCTGGAGTTCAGTGAGCTGAAACATGCACAAACACTTCAGGATTCTTATGACATATCAGTCACACAGCAGTGATATGATCTCTCTTGTTCTAAATAAGACATTAGAAGTCCAGAAAGAGCTCCTGACTGGTTGAATGATGCAGATTTTGCAGTGTATGGTTAACTGAAACTACAATTGTGCGACTCCTCAAACATGGTGTCATTACTCTCTGCTCCTGGCTGCCACAGATAAGAAAATGGCAGCGTTCTCTACTGTATTTGGCCTGGTGTGGCGACGTGTGGCTGCAGCGGTTTGGCTGCGTTTGGCTTCGCTTGAAGAAGCAGCAGCAAGTGTGAGTGTGTGAGTGAGACAGAAGTGAACTCAGTGAAACAGCAGAAGAGGATTTTTTTCTTTCACACACACACATATCGCTGCATGCGTGCTCGCATTCCAGCTGGGAGCGCGGCGGCCAATCTGGAGCGAGCATGCAAATGAGAGGGGTGTGTGAGTTTGGAGCTGGAGTGCAGGGTCTAAACGGAGGTGGGGAGGAAAGAAGGGATTTTTTTAAAAAGAAAAATTATGCAGAAGGAGAAGAAGAGAGGAAAAGACTGTGATGAATAGACACAGTTTGTGTGTTTCTCTATGAAAATCTGGTTTTGCATGAAGCGGAAAAGAAACCAGTGACAAATTTGGAACTCACTGTCCTTACTTGACCTTATTTGTGCACATGCACAGTAGATATTTTGACAAAATGGTGAATTAGGGGTGCACAATGTGGTTATTCAACCTAAACTGGATGGAACTCAACAAAAACAGAAGTTAAAAGTGTGTGTGCTGAGCTACTGAGCTACTTCTTTGAGTTACAAAAACACAAACTGGCATTAAATGCAAAATGATCTCAGTGATTGTGTTAGTCAGGTATCTGTCTGCAGATACTTTCATCAGTGCATGTGTTTTCTGCTGATTTAATCAATATTTTTCACATTAACTCTGTCTTTAATGTGAGAGTCATCTGCAGCTCTTTATCGATGTGTTTTGGTTTATGTCTGCAAACTTTACAGTCTCAGTTTGGTTTACAGACAGAGTGGGCAGCTGTGACTCATCACCAGCACCTGTCCATAATATACAGCTGCAGATTCCACATTGGGCCTTATTTCTGTGTGTGAGTTTGCCATCCTGCACTCTTTCCCATGTCCTCAGTGGTACAGCCCGACCGGCCTAGTGGCTTCACGGCAGAACGGACGTCTTTATTTAGCCCGGAGACGAGGGGGAGTTTAAACCACGAGCAGACTGCTGGGCTGACTCACTGACCAGAATAGAGATCTGCTGAAAAACCTGCACTTTAAAACAAACAAACAGAGAAAAGACAAGACGACACAGGATGGAGACAGGGCCAGAGGGTGATGCACTTCCTGTGTGCAGCACATGCTTCTGGGACATGGAGGGGGAGGCTGGGTCNTCCACATTGGGCCTTATTTCTGTGTGTGAGTTTGCCATCCTGCACTCTTTCCCATGTCCTCAGTGGTACAGCCCGACCGGCCTAGTGGCTTCACGGCAGAACGGACGTCTTTATTTAGCCCGGAGACGAGGGGGAGTTTAAACCACGAGCAGACTGCTGGGCTGACTCACTGACCAGAATAGAGATCTGCTGAAAAACCTGCACTTTAAAACAAACAAACAGAGAAAAGACAAGACGACACAGGATGGAGACAGGGCCAGAGGGTGATGCACTTCCTGTGTGCAGCACATGCTTCTGGGACATGGAGGGGGAGGCTGGGTCCAGCATGCATGCACAAGAGAGCAGATAATTACTGTGATTGGATGCAGGTGAGGAGGAATATACTGCTTAAGGTAGACTGTTGATTAAGCAAGAGAGCAGCCACTTCTGCTGAAAATGAGCATGAGACTAAACATAATCCTGAGGGAGCCTCTGTAACTCCTGCACACTAAGTAAATGATGCAACATCAGGAGGAATAAGTGGAGATTGCAGCTGTAGAAAATTTAAAATTTGCACTAATCACAAATTTGTTTTTCACAAAGTAATTCCTTAAATGAGAGGAAACTTTCACAGGCTGTCTGTAAAGGTAAAGATGTCATCAAAAGTTTGACATCTGCATGCAATTAAATTATGAAATCTGTTTAAGTTTGAAATAAAGCTGAATGATTTGCAAGAATGATCAAATTGCAATTATTTTTCCCCATTGCAAATGTGATTTATTTTGGGATTCTTTTTCTGTTCCCTATCTTGTGTGTTATTATCACTTTTTATTAACAGGAGCTTCATATTAGGTATATAAAGGAATAAATAAGTGAAAAAAGAATAGCTATTTTGAACCATATTTTAATCGTTTCTAGCTTTTATTTCCTGAGATGTTGATGATTATGGGTTACAGATGATAAAACCTCAATATTCAGTATCATAAAATCAGAATATTACATAAGATCAGTAAAAAAAAAAAAAGATAATTCTAACACAAATATCAGATTTCTGACAAGTATGTTCATTTCAATGCAAAGAAAAGACAGTTTAGAGGGTCAGGTGTGCTGCTGAGGACTGAAACACCTGTGATCTGAACACACACACACACACACACACACACCCTCAAAGTTAACCAATAACTCTCCAGCTTGTGTCCGTCTCATATTTTGGCCCTGCATGATCAAACACACTCACACACTCACACTCTCACACTCAGATGCATGCAGAAGGGTGCGAGCCCCGGATGTCAGTCAGGATCTATCAACAACACCGCCCTCCTGAGGTCCGGCTCCGGGCGGAACAGGCGGAAAGGGTGCGTTTGATTTGGTATTGCAAATTAAATGCAAACTTGGAGCAAAAATAAAAACAACACTCGTGGATATTCACCAAGACTGAATACACTGACTGTGGGTTATTACGATAAGCTACCTCGTGAATGAATGTGTAAAAACTCACCACGTTAGTGAGGAAATCTCCGTCACTGAGTTCCTCCAGGTCCAACAGGTTGCTGCCTCCGGGTGGGTACAGTTTATCCGTGAAACTGTCCAAAATAGACTCCATCATGACTGTCAGTGGGTAATTTTAACGTAAATCTTCAATTCAACTCATCAAACCGGAGCAGAACGTTTCTAACGGCTGTCGCGTGCGGCTTCAAATTCCAGCTGTTAATTTAAACTCCTGGTACGTAAGCGACGTAAACCCAACCCCGTGTGTAGACCCGCGTCCAGCTGCTTCTTTCTCCCTCTGTCAAACTTCACAAATGTAGAAATATTCACATCCTTCTGTCAGGGTTTAATGCAGACGCTGTTATCCATCCAGCTGTGCGCGTGAAGCTGAGCGTCTCTCCTCTCGCGTGCGCTGCTGCCGTCGCTGCGCGTCAATGAGTATTCCGCGAGACCACGCCCCTATACTACGTCATACAACAATCACGCCCACAAAACGCACAAAAATGAGTAAATAAATCATATTATAATAAGGAAAATTCCGTTTTTTAACATTAATTAAGAAATTTCTATCATCTTTTCTTTAAAAAAGGTTTTCATTTAATTTTCAAGTTTTCATTTTATTATTTTAACTTGCAGAAATGAGCTTTCAAAATTGACTCAAACCAAACGTTGATAATATTTTGTACATTGTTTATTTATTTTTCAATAAAAAAAAGCCCCCCTCTTCAAGAAAGATCTCATTTTAATTTTTTTGATTTTTTATTTTTTATTTTTTTTCCCCCGACAAATGAACACTGCAATTTTTTGCACAGTTAATCATTTTATTCTGTCTATTTGTTAAAAAGGCTAGTTGATTGTGTTCTTCTTTTATTCTCTTTTTTATTGTATATTTGTATATATTTATTATTCTCATTTCTGTGATTGGGCTTGCTCCGGGACCAGGGTAACCTAATTTCGTCCCACCCATGTTTTACATAGGTTGAATGACAATAAAACTCCTTGAATCCTTGAATTTAGATCATGATTTCAGAAAATATGATTAAAAGCAACACTCAACCCCCCCCCCCCAAATAAGAAATTTCTCCTCCTCCATGTTCCTGTAGAAGATTGAGCTAAGCCCTTGTTAGCATTATCAGCTTTTTTTCAGGCTTTTCTTGCTCTGACAAGTCTAAATGTCATCCGAAAAGGTCTCCCAGCAGGCTCCAGAGATTTAATCAGAGGGCTGAAGATGAAATATTACCCCCTACAGGCCAGAGACGTCACTACAACTTGAGTTATTTTACTGGATCTTTAAGAGAATGCATCAAAAATCAGTCATTTTTGATAAAAAAAAAAAAAAAGATGTGAGACTACTGGGATTGGATTGACAACCTGAGATATTGCTTGCAGCTACAACATGCCCACACCCTCCTCTCTCTCTCTCTCAAACACACATGCACACACTGAAAAATGAGAATGAAGCAGATATTTCTCTCTGTGTTCTAGATCACTTCTCCTCTGGGAAACAGAGACAGGGACATAACAGGACTGAAAACACAGAAACAGTGTCTATTGTGCAGCAGGTATCAAGCCTCTAAATGCATGTGTGTGTATGCTGCACCTCTGACCTGTTACATAAGACGTATAGATTTCAGAGGAAGAGGTAGGTAAGAAGGGCATTTCCAGGTGTTATTTTTCACGAAAATGTCTCTAAAACTGGATTTCCAGGAACATTGGTACAGAAGTTCACAGCAACCAGAAGATGAGTCATACATTTGGTGATATTCTGACTTTAAATCATGTTTAAAATCACAATAACATCACATACAGTGTAAAAACTCCCCTTTCCTTACAGTGATTACCATCAGCTAGGTGGGTTTGTTATGTAATGAGCTCCTGTTACTCCCCAACCTCACTTCTTTCTCTTTCTTCCTTATCACACATCCTTCTTCTGTCTGTACTCTTTTCTTCCTTTAGGTATCAGTTGACGGAGGTGTGAAACCCCAGAGGTGTGTCTCTGTTTTCTCTCACACACGATAGTAAGGTGACCTTTTGTTACCTAAAGGCCCTTGGTTGAACACTGTAATCTTCTTCGACACATATTCATACTTATATAGGACCCTTGGGAGTTTTGGGGATTCACCTGTGACACTGAGAAGGGAGATTTTGATAGGACAACAACAAGCAGTGACATTACAATTATTCTGGATGCAGAGGCAGAAAAACACGACAGAGATGGCGGACGCTTAAGGAGAACAGGAAGAATAAACTTTAATGTTATTTCTGCTTCCTTTCTTTTATCCTTGTTCTTGCATCTGCAGATCCTTCCTTTTTGATTTTTTTCACATCAATGGAAACAAACTGCAGCCTGCAGGGGAGGAGGAACTGAATTACAAATCAGCATCGATCAGCAGATGAAGAGCAGACTCATATTCAACGTGTGTTCAGACTTATATGATGCACAGCTGATTAAATCAGAATGAGCTCTCTGATTGGTCGCTCCAGTCTTGATACAGGTTGCGATATGCAGGTCTGCGATTGGCTCTTTGGGCGTAATGATGCAGGTGTGACTCATCCTCTATTCAGAGTCGAAGCAGCAACTCGGGGTGCTGACCTTTCGTCTCCTTGGTGACCGCTGTGATGTCACATGTCGGCTGCTGTCATCATTGTTTTCTTTTTCTCTCCTCCATCAAATCAGATTAGAGCNTTGTGTTCATTCAGTCTGGTTCTGTGCCGTCGGGTTTAAATGTCATTAAAAACTCGTCGCGGACTTATTTGTTTGCCTCCTGTAAGTGATTCTACAGAGTCTTAAGCTTCCGTGAGGACATTCTCTGACCAATGAGTGACCGGCAGTCCGTCGACGTCACCTTTTAGTATCGGCTTTACTCGCTTGGAACCCGGGTAGAGTAGGTACTAAAAACTGGCGTCTGCCGCGTAGTACCGCGCTAGTGGAAATGCAACACAAACCGGGTAGAGCCGAGTAGAGCCGAGTAGAGTAGGGCCAAGGCGAGTCAGTGGAAAAGGGCCATATAAGAGGATGCATCAAAAATCAGTCATTTTTGATAAAAAAAAAAAAGATGTGAGACTACTGGGATTGGATTGACAACCTGAGATATTGCTTGCAGCTACAACATGCCCACACCCTCCTCTCTCTCTCTCTCAAACACACATGCACACACTGAAAAATGAGAATGAAGCAGATATTTCTCTCTGTGTTCTAGATCACTTCTCCTCTGGGAAACAGTGACAGGGACATAACAGGACTGAAAACACAGAAACAGTGTCTATTGTGCAGCAGGTATCAAGCCTGTAAATGCATGTGTGTGTATGCTCCACCTCTGACCTGTTACATAAGACGTATAGATTTCAGAGGAAGAGGCAGGTAAGAAGGGCATTTCCAGGTGTTATTTTTCACGAAAATGTCTCTAAAACTGGATTTCCAGGAACATTGGTACAGAAGTTCACAGCAACCAGAAGATGAGTCATACATTTGGTGATATTCTGACTTTAAATCATGTTTAAAATCACAATAACATCACATACAGTGTAAAAACTCCCCTTTCCTTACAGTGATTACCATCAGCTAGGTGGGTTTGTTATGTAATGAGCTCCTGTTACTCCCCAACCTCACTTCTTTCTCTTTCTTCCTTATCACACATCCTTCTTCTGTCTGTACTCTTTTCTTCCTTTAGGTATCAGTTGACGGAGGTGTGAAACCCCAGAGGTGTGTCTCTGTTTTCTCTCACACACGATAGTAAGGTGACCTCTTGTTACCTAAAGGCCCTTGGTTGAACACTGTAATCTTCTTTGGCACATATTCATAGTTAGATGGGACCTTTGGGATTCACCTGTGACACTGAGAAGGGAGATTTTGATAGGACAACAACAAGCAGCGACATTACAATTATTCTGGATGCAGAGGTAGAAAAACACCACAGAGATGGTGGATGCTTAAGGAGAACAGGAAGAATAAACTTTAATGTTATTTCTGCTTCCTTTCTTTTATCCTTGTTCTTGCATCTGCAGATCCTTCCCTTTTTATTTTTTTTCACGTCAATGGAAACAAACGGCAGCCTGCAGGGGAGGAGGAACTGAATTACAAATCAGCATCGATCAGCAGATGAAGAGCAGACTCATATTCAACGTGTGTTCAGACTTATATGATGCACAGCTGATTAAATCAGAATGAGCTCTCTGATTGGTCGCTCCAGTCTTGATACAGGTTGCGATATGCAGGTCTGCGATTGGCTCTTTGGGCGTAATGATGCAGGTGTGACTCATCCTCTATTCAGAGTCGAAGCAGCAACTCGGGGTGCTGACCTTTCGTCTCCTTGGTGACCGCTGTGATGTCACATGTCGGCTGCTGTCATCATTGTTTTCTTTTTCTCTCCTCCATCAAATCAGATTAGAGCTGCTGGCATCACAAAAGCATGGTGATAGAGACTGCTTCTCGGAGTGTGCGTGTGAGTAAATGTGTGTTATCACATCAGTCATGATGTTCCAACACACCCCCTCTCTGTCTCATCCTCTGCTCCCATTTAAGAGGCTGGAGTTTATTCACTGTCGCAGCTGAGTGTGCCAAAGAATATGGATTCACTCGTTAGTATTAATGACTTTGGAGTCAAAACATGTGCTTTATATTCAGGTCTCCAGGTCAGTCTGGAGGCCAATCACACTCTGCACACTCCTCCCCCTCTGTGATGAGACACACACAGCTCAGCGAGGGTCTGTGGTTTGTTGGTTGGTGGTAGCTGGGTGGAGTATGTGCAGTATGATAAAGTGTTAGTGGGACTGAGAGTAAACACACCAACAATTTCCCATGATGCTTTTATAAGTGTCTGCAGATCAAGAGAGTGCAGTCTGACTCACTTTGGCTGCAGCTGAGCTTTTCTTCTTTCCTCTAAAAGCTTCAGACGAACAAGTCGCCAAAATTTTAATATTTTCCTTCTCTGTTACAGCCCGTCTAATTCCTTCTGCTGCTTTTCTTGCCCTTCTTTTCTCTCTCCCCCTTTCTCTCTAGCTCATCATGAAGTTCAGGAGTTCAGCTCTGCAGAGCGATGCATGGAAAGGAAAGGAAAGTCAGATAATGCCAAGACAGTAATGAAAGCCAGGGTAGATCTTTACACATGGTTACATCATCGACACACTCTAGATGTTCTTCTCACACACACTGATGGGCTGTATGAGGTCAGGTTTCTGTGTTCATGAACAAAATAGACTTTAAATGACAAATAATGAAACAGGGTTTGGCTCCGATGCACAGGAATCACAACCAGATGTGATCACTAACAACCCAACTCCATTAATAGTGATATTAAATCATGACAGCAGCCTGCTCTCCTCTGGGAAGTTCTCCCATTCACTAAATGAGAGGAATTAAAACAGCAGGCTGATTCACTGCTTGTCAAATGAGCTTCTAACTCCATCTGGTGGAATCATCCGGGAACAGCAAGTGTGCTTGATATTTAAAGTAAACTTCAGACACATCCAGGAGTGAGGAATCATAATCCATATTTTATAAAAGTGATGTCAAATTGAAGATCAGATGACACGATCAGTCTCTTGTGTGGATGCTGGGGTCACCACTGCATGGTTTTGGAGCGGGTCAGTTTTCTTGTCAGAGCGTGGCGAACACTCAGCATGTAGGAGCGGCGGTCAGGCAGGGGGCGCTGCTGATCCAACACCAACCTGTGAAAGAAAAACACAAGCTGTGGACCTGTAGCCTGCACTGGGTCTTCTTTCAAAAGAAATTCAGGATTAAGTTGGGATTAATTGAACATGAAGTTGAGATGATTCTGATGTGTTGTTGTCTTTGAGTCTTGACACACACCTGATGAGCTGAAGCACTGCTGCCTCCACTGCTAACACGGTTTCTGCGACTGACAGCTCCCTGAAACCACACCTGCATACACAACCACACACACACACTTAGATTTAGCACTCAAACTCTTTCTAGAACAAGACCCTAAACTTTAAATCTAACACACAAACCTTAAATCTTTGGCAAGTCTCTGTCCTTCCTCTGTTGTCACCTCTCTGCCAATTTCCAAATCTGCTTTATTGGCCACCAGCACTGCAGGGACAACTGACACACACACACACTGTGCATTAAAGTGACAGAAACCAGGACCATGTTACCTACAGAACACAGGACGCTTTACCAAGTATGGAAAAATAAGTCTGATACACCTGAATATTCTCTATTAATGAGTGAATTAAAACTCTACCCAGGCTCTGTTTGGTTTGCTCGATGAGTTTCTTGAGTCCAGGGACCTGGGTGAAGCTGAGGCGATGTGTGATGGAGTAGAGAAGGAGGAAACCGTCAGCCCAGCGAATTGAGGACTCCAGAGAGCTCTCCTGAAGGATGTGACATGATATTTCAAACTCACAGGACATGATAGGAGACTGAGTAGGTGAAGTAAACATGGCCTAAGGGTCCGACAGGAACCTTGCATCTGCATTCTTTAAAAGAACCAGCAGAGGGAGCCAGAATAAAGAGATATGGGAAGGAATAAATCAAAAGATCAATAAATGGAGGACTTAAAATACCTTACAAGCCATGTCTAAAATCTCCAGATCCACAGACTCCTGATCCAGCAGTCGACTGCATCTGTACGTCATCTCTGAATTAAACACACATCCAGAAAAAGCTGCTCATAACTCATCCTTCAAATGCTATTTTTCATGTCAGAGATGTTTATTGAATTGGAATATTTTACCCTTCTTATGGTCATACTCTCCGATGAAGCGCTTGGTTATGAAACGAACACACAGAGCTGCAGACACAAAGCAGACCCCAGAGAGTGAACTTTCTTTTAAACTTTGATTTATGCCTTTGTTTCTGAGCTGCATGTGTTCTGTCGAGCCTCCTCAGAAACGGTTCCTGGCTTCTTTAAACAGACGTGGAGTGTTTTCTGCGTTTGAGTGGAAGGAGTCTGGACGGGTTCATGTTTGTTTGACGTGTGTGTGCTGTGTGAGAGCTCTCTGGATTCAGCTCGGACACTTTAAGAGGAGGTTTTTTAAGACTGGGCAACACTCACTCGGCTAGTTAAGCAGAGATTTATGATAAAACATGATCAAAAATGTGCACTCAGAGTAAATCAGCTCCACTGCTTTGCCCATCAGCGCCTGTTTCACTGCTGCTGTCTGAAGCTGCACTGACTAATTTCAAGGATTTAAATCACACCGTCATATCTGTCTGTTTCCCTTTGAAGGCTTTATATAAGAGAGGTCAACATCAGAGCAGCGTAAGGCTTCCATATCAAGAAAATCCCCTCGAACCGTGACCAAAACCTGACCCCAAACCTAACCTCAAACACCACACTGCTCCACGTGATGATCATGTGACAGCAGGTCGAACCTCTGCCACTGTTACATCATCACATACACACACACATTATACATCAGTGTTAAAGCTGGAGTGAGTTATCTACCTGTTTTTCCTGTGTTCTGAGCTCCAAGTATGAGGAGTTTCACTGGGACCATCGTCCTGTTCTGGTCCGGTTTTAGTCCAAGAAGTGTCCCTGCATTGAAATCCTGCACAGAAAAAAAAGAAGTAGTCTTAAAAATGTGTAAGTAGACGAAAACTTCATTCAAAAAAGACTTAATGTGACTTTATTTGAGTAAAAGTGGAAACAGTACAGACCTTTATAAGGAGAGAAGTTCAGTCTGAGACACTGAGCAGACTCTGAAGAGGTGTGACTGCCTTCTGTGTGGTTACAAGAGCCCCTCTCTCTCTCTTTCTCTCTCTCTACAGGATTATTATAAGATCTGTGAGTAGGTGTCCACCTCCAGACATCACTACCCCAGTCTGGATCTGCTCAGGTCACTAAAACACTGGTCTAAGGATATCATTAGTATAGTCTTTGGTGCCCTCTTGTGGAGAAAGTAGTGCACTCTCTTTGCTGATCTTGTCACTCACTTCAGAAGCGTTTTTGGACCACACAATAAATAAAAGTATCACTCAGGTTGAGGATTTGTCACCTTTCTGTTTAAACATTAAAAATCTACCAAAGAAAAGCCATCACACCAGAGTAAAGACATTTGTAAGATTTATTCATAGAGTATACATTTCTCACCTTTATTCAACAAAGATCGCTCAGACTGAGGGAGTGAAAACGATCCAAACAACAAGCATTTAGGACAACTTAAATTAGAGAGACACCGTGTGCGTTCAGAGATTTCCATAGAGAGATTTCACGCAGAGTTTAATAGAGGGTGTTCAGCAAACTGACGGCTCTTCCACGGCGGCGGCTCCTTCTGTCACGGCTTTGACGCATTTCGCCATCGTTTGAGAAGCTCTGCTGATGGAGTCTGAGCACAGAAAGGAGGAAGAGAGAGGAGATTAACGCGCATACTTCACCTCAAATAATTACTCAAATATGCTAAAAAGAAAAGATGCTCACCTGTCATGTAGAAGTCCTTTGCAGAGAGCTGAGGAGGTACCAGAGGAGCAGCGAGGAGGTCCTGGTTCACAGCCTGGGGAAGACAAACGTGTTCTTAACTGAAACCAAAGCTTCAGATCATCTCACATCTACAAATCCACTTAAACTTCTGTGTCTACCTGTGCGAGTTCATTGGCCTGCTTGAAGTAGTTTGCCTCTTCAACATCATCATATCGAACCAGGTTAGGAGACACCTCTGCCAGTCTGGAGCGCACCTCCTCCAGAGAGTCGTAGGGCAGTGCGATACCAGCCAGCTGCAGAGACACAAAGAGGCAGTGGGTGAAATTCTGTTTGTGTAAACTGGCAGCATGAGTGCGACTCTGCTCCGTGCAAACCTCAGACACAGCTCTGATGATCTTCCAGTCCTCTCGAGCCATCCCAGGAGCGGTGACGGCCACGCGGGTGTGCTGGCTGCGGCCTTCGGTGTTCACGTATGTGGCGTTCTTCTCCGTGTATGCAGCACCAGGAAGGATGATGTCGGCCATGGGTGCTCCAACATCACCGTGATGACCTGAAGGAGTTTAATCCAGAGATGAGAATTTAGCTTTTTCAGTCGTGTGTGTGTAACAGAAAGAGTGAGTGTGTGTGTACCCTGGTAGATGATGAGGCTGTCTTTGGGGAGGTCTGCTCTGGTGATGCAGCCGGCGTCAGCTCCAAGCAGGAACAGGACTTTGGGGGGGTTGTTGCGGATTGCGTCCACACCTGGTTTGTATCCCAGATCCAGCGCAGCTACCTGACTCGCCACTCTGCTCACACACATTAACACATCAGTGACTTGATTATGAATTAAAATGAGTGAACAAACTCCAAACACCTGGAACGTACCTGTGCAGGACGTTGAGGACCTTCCAGCCCTCCTCCACGCCACTGCTGCTTCTGGCGTTCTGAGCGATGGTGGACACGGTGCTTAAGATGGCGGCTCCGTCTTCTCTCTGCAGAGCGCTGCTGCCTACAATGACGACTGGACGCTTTGCAGCTGCGAGCGTCTGGAGAGAAACAAACTATGAAGCAGATGCTGGAGACTAAAAGATGCATCAGTTCTGCAGGTGTGTGCATTACCTCGCAGAAGGGGTGTGTGCCGTTAGCCAGCTCCTTCAGCACTGACGCCTCCTCTCCCAGGTGCTCGTAGGAGTAGCTCAGATCGACCTTGTGACCCACCATGGCGACCTGAAGCTCATTGTGGAGCCAGCTAAAAAAAAAAATGGGGAAGATCAAGAACTACAAAATAAGAAATCCTAAAACACAGTGAGTCTGAGTTTGGTGCCTGATTTTACCTCTTACGGATTCTTGCGTTGAATAGCGGAGCTTCATAGCGTGGGTTTGTTCCAACAAGCAGCAGCAGGTCGCACTCTTCAATGCCGCTGATGCGAGTGTTCAGCAGGTAGTTGGAGCGCAGGTCGGTGCTGCAGGGAGACACAGACAGCTCGATTAAGAATCATTTCTTTTATCATCCTGTTTCTGAAATGCTTAAGAAGAGCAAACATCCTGACCCTGCTCCCGACATGGGGAAGAGCTCCTCAGTGCAGAGATTCTCTGAGTCCAATCTGTTGAGGAGATCTTTGAGCAAAACCAGGGTTTCAGCGTCTGTCATCCCTCCTGCGATGGCTGCAACCTCACTCCCCTGCACACTCTGCAGCTGCAAGTACACAAAAATCAAATTTTTATGCACAAGTAATCACAATTTCTGTTTCAACAGTCAAAAGCAAACACTTACTGCTCCTGCCACACGTGTGAGAGCGTCCTCCCATGTAGTTGGGGTCAGCTGACCTGAGTCGTCCTTCACCAGTGGCTGAGTTAACCTCTGTCTCTTCAGACCGTCGTATGCAAACCTGAAGAAAACAAAGTGTTGAGGTTGTCTGGAACTTTTCTTCATCTCTAAGATCTAAAACATCCCAAGTCTTTCTACCTGGTCTTGTCAGAGATCCATTCCTCATTAACATCCTCATTCAGCCGCGGCATCACCCTCATCACCTCACCGCCTCTAGTGCTCACGAGGATGTTGCTGCCCACAGCATCCAGTACATCGATGGACTCCGTTTTCCTGAAGAGCAGAAGAGCAGAAGAGTTAGGCTCAAGCTAAATCACACAGGACATGAAGGGTCTCAAACTCTGCCTCACCTCGTCTCCCAGGGTCGTGCTGTGAAAGCGTACGGTTTGGACGTGAGCGCTCCGACAGGACAGACATCGATGACGTTACCCGACAGCTCTGACATGAACATCTTTTCCACGTACGTCCCGATCTGCAGGTTGTTCCCTCTGCCCGTCGTCCCCAGGTCTTCAACACCAGCGATCTCACTTGCAAAGCTTTAAGAACACAAAGAGGTAAATAAATAAGTGTGTGAAAATCTCAGGAGTGGGCTGAGCTTTGTTTGTGACCCTTACCGGACACAGCGTGTGCACTGGATGCAGCGGGTCATAATGGTCTTAATAAGAGGACCAATGTTTTTGTCCTCCACTGCTCTCTTTCCTTCTGTGAATCGACTGCGGTCTGAGCCAAACTGCATGGACTGGTCCTGGAAACACAAAAGCAGAGAATAAGAAATCATTAAATCAAGTAATCCTAGAATCAGTTCGGATAATTCAACTCTTCAATCTCAAACCCTGGTTGCTGAGTTACCTGCAGGTCACACTCTCCTCCCTGATCACAGATGGGACAGTCCAGAGGATGGTTAGCCAACAAGAACTCCATCACTCCCTCTCTGGAGAGACGCAAACATCAGAAAAAAATTAGTGAATTGTTTCTGTGAAAGAGCTTAACCCCTGATTTCATTCAATTTTGGGTTTTCACCTGGCTTTGCGTGTTTTCTCTGAGTTGGTGAGGATGTTCCAGCCCTTCATGACAGGCATGGCACAAGCTGCGACTGGCTGCAGAGACAGAGGAGGGGAGTGCACATGAACAGTAAGAAGGGAGCAGCAATGAAAGCATCTTTGAGAAAGTCAGACAACCAGATGGATTCTTTCACCTTTGGAGCTTTCTCGATCTCCACCAGACACATGCGACAGTTTCCAGCCACTGAAAGGCGCTCGTGGTAACAGAACCTGGGGATCTGGATCCCTGCTTTCTCACAGGCCTGAAGGGAAAGTCGGTATTATTCACAACAAAAAAGTATAACATATCTGCATTTTTCAGGATGCAATCTGGTGATTCTGACCTGCAGCACCGTAGTTCCAGGCTCCACCTCAATGGATTTCCCATCTACAAACACTTCCACCATGTTGCTGGCAGCTCGCACTGAAGTACGCACTGAGGAATCAAAACAAGCACATGAAACAAAACTAAAGCAGTTACACTGATTCTAAAATATTTATGTAAAGGTAGTTTTTGACTCCACAGATGTGTGACACTGATTTGTATTTACATAAACAGCTCATACCAGAGTTTCCAGCCAGGCTGCTTTTGGCAGCACCGGCCAGGGCCCGGCCGACGGTCGGCAGACGCAACATGACGTACACTGTGAAAGAAAAACAGACTTTATTCACCTGGATCCTTTACCTTTGCAACTTTTAAGTGGTTAAGTGAGTACGTATGACTGGCAACTATTGTAGTCACACTGTAATAAAATATATGTCAAAGATAAGCTGACACTTTCAACAACAGCCAGATATGACTAGTATGACACTTTTTTCTCTCAGGGAATCTTAATTCCAAAAAGAAAGGAAAGACTGTGCAATAAAAAACACCAAAAAGGAACAATGAGGTGATGCTTCTGTGGTGTTACTCATGTATTATCCCTTGTTTGTCTTTGAGATGAAGACTTAATGGTAAGCATATGATTTTTTTATAAAAAGGATGTTCAAACAGAAATGATATAAGGACATAAATACCTCTAAGCATGCACATTACACAGATTTTACCTTTTATAGATGGTGTTTACATCCACTGTCATAACATTAACATTGGGGCTAGCTACATTTTTACTGTCAACAACAAGTTGTTACGTCACTCGTTCACGCAGTTAACGCTTTATTTAACGCACATAATGAAAAGAATCTACTTCCAGATAATAGAAAGCTGAAGGATAATGAGAAGGAAACCCGAGCAGAGGTTGGTGGAAGGATAAACAGAGTGAACTCTTAGCTCGTCTGCTAACACTGAGACTCAAGGACACGGGCTCTGCTGCGGGGTAAGCGGGTTATTCAGGGTAATAAGGTCAAATCGGACTATTTTCTTCCACTTTAGTATCTGGTAACGCGTACATCAAAGGTATTTGAATGCAGTTAATGTTTCTGATCCTTACCTTTCGCTATTTGGCCTTCTGGACCAGAACAGCGGTGATATAAGTCACAACACTCAGGCTAAAGCTCAGTTAGCGGAACTAGCCCCGCGGATGCTGCTTCTTCTTCGGTGGTTTTAATGTCGGTTGACACATAGTGGAAAAGGGACGATGCTGCGTTCACGGACTGCTGGGGAAAAAAAGAACCTCATCCCAGAAATTTACTTTGACTCTTTATGGCTGCTTCGTTACTCAACAAATCGTTACCATTTACACACAAATACATTCTTACATTTCCCTGAATCCCATTTAATTAAAACAATCTGTTTTTGACTGTAACAGCCTGCAAAGTCAAAGTTGCACCGTCAGTATCTGATGACAATAAACATATGACAGTAAACGCAACCCATCTTGAATGCATTTCCGCCGATTAAATTGACAAATTTTACCATAAAATTCATCCAAATTAATAATGAAAAAGAGCCTGAGTCTGTTTAAACACATCAGCTTCTAACCTCTACACATATAAGTGATTCTATAAAAATAAAAAAAATAAATGTTGTCAAAACATTTTCACAAATTATGTCATTATCTTTTGACTTATCTTGAAATTGTGACGTCATATCACTATATTCTGACTCTTGATCTCAACATTTGGACTTTTGTCTCTGAATTTCATCCTTGTATCTCATAATTTTAATTTTACTTTTTTTCCACATAATTTTGACTCTTTAGCTTTAAAAATTTGCCTTTCAATCTCAAAATTTTGATTAAATGTGACAATTTTTTTTTACTGTTTGTTACATAATTTAGACTTTTTATCTCAAAAATGTTGTCACTATTTAAATAGGGTTGACCTTTTTCTCAAAGTTTTGACTTTTTATTGCATAATTTGGATTTTTTTATGGAAAAAATTCAGACTCTTTATTCCAAAATTTTGACTTTTTGTCCAAGGAGTTTGACTTTATTATTATTATTATTATTATTATTATTATTATTATTATTATTATTATTATTATTATTATTATTATTATTATTATTATTATGTATTTTTTATTTTTTAACAATTTTTACTTTTTAATCTCTTGACTTTGACTTGTTTTCTTGAAAATTAGCCATTAATCACAAACATTGATTTCTTTTTTTTCTTAATCTCGAAATTCTTTATGGGTCAAAAAAACAAAAACAAAAACATTCAATTTGTTTCTTTTTTAACCAGCAGAAAGGAGCTTCCATAGACATGACTTGTTTTTGTATGTTGTTTCCTACTTTACCCACAGGAGGGCGCCACACTACCATGATTCCTCTCTGAAGCTTTGGGTTCACACATGTATAGAATAGTTAATCAAACCTCTGTGTGTATGTATGAATCTGTCGTCTTCTTCCTTATTTTAATAATGTTTTTGACTTTTTAATGACGACATTTTGATTCACATTCCAAATCTTCGCCTGTAAATGACATGATCCTCTCTGTCTCTGACCTCTTGACCTTTTCATCCACATCCTCCCAACAATGAAATGCACCTAATCCCTGTCCAGGAAGCTTTGTCTCCGCTGCTGGAGCCTAATCCAGTCTCATTTTGCTTAAAATGGTTTCGGGCCCTGCTGCTCGTTCGTATACCAAATATGGACAGTGTGTATGTAACGCTGAACGTGAGTGGCTGGAGTGTTGATTTACGCTTGTTCCCTGACCCTGACCGCGTCTGATGTAGTTTGACAGTCGTGTCAAACGACGGCTGTTTTGCATTAGGTGTTTTCCATGGTAACGTATTCGAAACCTGAGCCCTGTATGGTTCTGATTGTACTGTATGATGAAACACTTGAAGAAAACTCCACATGGGAAGAAATCTGTGTGATATCTTCTCAATGATGACCCATTGTTCCATTTTTCTGTTGTTTTTGGCTTCTTTCCCAGGAGTAACATGGGCACAGTTCATGGTAATAATCCCTTAAATTCTACCCTCTCCTCTAATTCAAAGCACAATGTTTTCTTTCCATAATTCCTGCTTCTGTGTTTTCACCCAGCCCCCTCTATGCAGACTGTTTTTAGAAGGGTCAGATTTATCTCAGCTGTTATCAGTGCCGTGTCATGCTGTGTAGTGTGAGTGTGTGTGTGTGTGTGAGTGTGTCATGCGGCGCAGGCTTCATAAGCTCCGTTATCAGTCGTCCGGCACCCTCCTCTCCAGACCCCTGCTGTCCCTTTTCATTTTTCCCATGCTTTCACACACAGGGCCGCACATGCTCCTCCTGCCTTCTCTCACACACTCACACACACACACACAACCTTCCCGACAGTCATGGCAGAGCTCCTCCGAAAGCATCTGTGTCAACAAATGTCTGGAGTATAGCCACAGGTGCATAAAGAAAGGAATTGGCGATTAATCCTGCAGTCCACTTCTTGTGTGGCTAATAATAGCGCTCAGCAGGCTTCACTGATAGGCCCATTATTATTCCCAGACAGCCAGCTGGATTAATGACAGACGTCATTAAACCTATTTTCATCCCCGGCTGAATCATGTCTGAGTGCTTGACCTTCTGCCTGTCTAATTTATTAATTGGAGCTCACTTCATGACACATTTTCAAAGTGGGACCTTTGATTCCAGCAACACTTGGATAAAAGATGCCATGCTATATAAAAACATGATATAAAGGGCTGCCTCAGTATGAAATACCAGTAAATTGATACTAGCATCCCAAAAGGTCTGTCTTGTGTATTTTAGCACCACAAAGAGCAGTCCAGCCCATGTATTTCCTCCTAAGAGAGCACTTTTGCACATGTTTTGGTGCCCCAAGTGAGCACTTTTGCACATGTGTTTGTTCCCAAGGTGGCACTTTTCCATAATTTGGGTCCCAAGAGAGCAAATTTACAAATTTAGGCACCCAAGAGAAGACTTTCGCACATGACTTGACTCCCAAGAGGACACATTTGCATCTGTTTTTGCCCCTAAGGATGTGCTGTAGCATAGTTTGGCTCCCCAAGAGAGCACTTTTGAACATATTTTGACTCCCAAGAGGACACTGTTGTACCTGTCTTTGCTCATAAGAGGGCTCTTTTGTGTTTTTGGCTCCATTAAGAGCACATTTGCATGTGTTAGTCCCCAAGAGGACACTTTTGTGTATTTTGGCTTCCAAGAGGAAATTTTCAAACATATTCTGGCTCCAAAAAGGCTTTTTTGAACATGTTTTGGTTCCCGAGAGGATGTAATTGCATAATTTGACTCAAAGGAAGACATGTTCCCTCCTGATTTCGCTCCTCAGAGAGCAGCATTGTGTGTTCTAGCTCCTTAAAGGGCATATTTGCATATTGTGACCCCCAGGAGGACACTTTTTGCCCTACATGGGGTCTTGACCCCAAGGTTGAAAAACACTGGACTCAGGTGATCGTCAAGTCCACATCCATTTTTATTAATAGAGTTTTTAGCTGAAATATATTTTGGAGATGAGATGATGCCAACCTGTTTCCAAGTTTAATCACAGAAACTTATGCTAGAATAACAAATGTCCAAAATTGCATTTTACTGTGAGGGACGAATGGCAAAAAGAGCTATTAATGAACATTTTTAATGTAAACTTGTTTTAAAGGTGCCATACTATACTTTTTAAAACAGTTAAAAATCATTAAATGCAGAGGTCTGATGTCCCAGAGTCATGAATATGGCTGTTTGTTTTGTTTTTTTTCTCAAATAGATCATCCAATCATTATGCAGAAGCGGAGCGTCCTGGCCCGCCCACTGCCCTACAGACCCTCAGAGACGCTGAGCCTCTGATGGGCGGGACAAAGCCCAGCATTTATCCAATGACTGTCCAGTTTCACTATGGAGCTGCTGGATGAGTGAGAAGGAACTCGTGTCGGTTTCCTGCGATAAGAAGCTGATTCTGGACAAAAGATAAACGCGTCCTGGTGCATATTTAGTAGATGAAATAAACACACAGCGGAGCATATTTCACCACTTTTTTGTACGTTTTTGCGGTCTCAGCGTGATCGCCACTGCTCTCTACCGACGTTTTGTGTGGAGGAACACGTGCAAAGTTGATCGCGTGCGTAAAGCTTATCCACCAACAGAGCGCAGACGTGGACTGTGTCTCTCATATGATCAAAACATCAGGATCCATATAGAGTCTCCTTTCATGAATGTTCATCTGAAGGTGAACAAAAGACTTAAACATCCCTATTGAATTTCTGAGACAATGGAACAGTAACGATGCGCAATCGAAGCAGTTTTACGCGCGCAATTAAGTCCAAGATTGAAATAAATCTCAACTGAGTCTTGACTCTTGAAGTGTCATATTTATCACAAGAGCACTGGCTGATGTCTGCCAGTTAGGAGCTACAGGGGGCGGAGCAACTTGGAGACGTGGTTGCGTCACTACGTCTCCGGTGGTGACGCGCGTACCGGATTTCTTTCATGATTTCAAAACAGCTCATTTAAGGAGAGATTTTCAGAAAAAGGGAGCTGGTGAAGAGAGGAGAAGATGGATTTTTAATATTTTAGGGGCTGTTGAAGCCACATATTTTTGTAAGTAACCCATATAAAAGTGGATTTTGCGTAATAGGGCACCTTTAAGAGTAAAAAAGAGAAAAAGCAGACCTATAATTGGTTAATAAGGAGCTTTTGTTATTCAGAGACTGCTTTGAGAGTCTTCTGAACACCCCTCCCACACTCTCTCAGTCTCACTCCACTCCACTTTGGGGAATGCCCATTACGCAGAGGAGAAGACTTTACGCAGCGTCTGCAGCCAAATGCAGCGCCTTCCAACTCTCCCCAAACACTTCGATGAGGAGAAACTCACTTCAGAGCTGGAGACGCTGATGTGACACCTCCGGAGACATGTCAGCCGCTCACGGACTCCTCAACAGCGTCTTCTCCTGCTCCTCTCCTGCCTCCAAAGCCATCACCAAACGGAGGCTCCGCCAGACACGGAGCCTGGACCCTGCGATCATAAGACACTGCGGCACAGGCAGCGAGGGAGTGATTGGCGCACCGTTGGCTGAGGACGCAGGTGCGTCTTCGGAGCGTTTGGCAGCGAAAGCGTCTTTACGCACCAAGATTCCGACACTCAAAGAGCCGATTTCACCTTCCATCTCCTCGCCTTCCATACCTTTGGATGTTTCTCCATCCTCCAATTTCCACTTCGAGTATGATTTCGGGAAACGCGCAAAAAGGAATACAGCGGGGGATTTACCCTTCCTGGTGCGGGGCTCCGGAGCGGCGCAGTCGGGGAGCACCGGCGCGCTCTTCTCACCGCGGAGGTGGCTCCAGAGGAAAGCGCAGCCGTCCATCTCACAGGCGTACCTCGTGTGGAAGTTAGAGGTAACCTTTCTATACATTGTCTGTCTCTTTTTACAAATATTTGCTCCCAAAAATGTGGAAAAACCCGCGTTGAGAGTGTATCCGCAGGGGCGTATCTAGAAAATATTTATAGGGGGGCAAGAAAGGGGGCATCAATTGTTAAGTGGTGGGAAAATGAGTCAATGTGCTGGATTACATTAATATTAGGGTAACCAAATTAGCAAACCAATCTATGATTTCTCATCTGCCTGTCTCTTATCTCACAATGTTGACTTGTTATCCCAGAAGTTTTACTTTTAAACATTTGGCCCCTAAATTCGACCTTTACCTCAAAATTATTGGCTTTTATCTTGACTTATTTTTATTTCAGTGAATTTCTGTCATCTTTAAGTCACAACTTTTTTAGGCTTTCATGGTTCTTACATTTCTTGACAGATGGTTCATTATTTTTCACTTACTCTAACTGTGTTGCTCTAAACTCTCTGTCTGTACATGTTTGTGTTCAAGTGGAAATTTGGGGTGGGGGGGTGGGGGGGCGTCCGATGAGGTTTTACTTTCTTTGAATTGAATCTCTACAACTGGGGTGGCAAGGCTTTTTTTTTTTTTTAGGGGGGCAGCTGCCACCCCATGCCCCCCCCCATTAGATCTGCCCCTGTGTATCGCATGTTTCTCAGTCCACCCTATGTGACAGCTCTTGGAACAATTAGAAAAAGCAATCAGCAGACTCTACACTCCATTTGTTGCCTCTAAAGAGGTCTCGGCTCATGCCAAGACGCACATCTGCTTAAAATCTGACCCAGAAAGTTTTCTGTGTGGATTCAGACCTGACAACTTCTCTCTCAGTGTGTGTGTAAGTGGGTGTGTGTGGTGATGGTGCAGCCTAAGTGAGGAGATTTACAGCTTTTGAAGTATAGGAGTCTTGACCCTGCGATGACCCTGTGGTAACTACACCTGGAATCTATCCACAATCAAACTGGTACAAGCTAACCAGGGAGGATGTCTTGCCCAAGGGCACATTGGTGATTCACATGGGGGGAA
Source organism: Thalassoma bifasciatum (assembly GCA_008086565.1). Classification (NCBI taxonomy): domain Eukaryota; kingdom Metazoa; phylum Chordata; class Actinopteri; order Labriformes; family Labridae; genus Thalassoma; species Thalassoma bifasciatum. Next base: position 93,404 of record RPOG01001270.1, read on the forward strand.
GGGAGCAGTGGTGTGTGCAGACTTTTTGAAGGGTTGGGGGAAAAAGAAAAAAATAAGCACATACACCACATGTTTTTGCCAGCCAAGAGGGCTTCTAAACATATATTTTGGCTCCCAGTGCACTTAAATACAAGTCTTGGCTCCTCAGCAAGAACTTAAGTATGTGTTTTGACTCCCTAACGCTTGAGCATGAATATTGGCTCCCAAGAAGGCAATCCAGCCCAAGTTAGGCTCCAAGATAGCCCTTCAGTGCATTTGTTGGCCCCCAATAGGGCATTTTAGCATGTGTTTTGATTCCCAAGGCAGTTTAGCTTGACATTTTGTTCTAAAGTGGGCACTTGGGCATGTGTTTTGGCTCCCAAGAGAGCACTTAGGTGCATGCTTTGTCACCAAAAGGCCACTTTGTTATGTGCTTTGGTTCCCTATGTACTTGAGCATGGTTTTGGCTCCAAAGAGTGCACTAATGCATGTATTTTGGCTCCCAAGAAGGCTCTTTGGCATGTGTTTTGACACCTCAGGACATTTTAACACGTTTCATGACTTTCAAAGCCATTTAGCATGTCTTGTTTTTGTTTAGGCACCAAGATGTCCATATAGCGCTACTTTTGGCTCCCAAGAGGCAGCTTTGGCATGTAATCCGGCTTTCAATGTACAGTCGCCTGAATTTGGGCTCCAGAGAAGGCACTTTAGCACGCCAACTTGGTGTCCAAGAGAGTAGTTTTTTTAATGTTTTAACCAGCCAAGGGGCCAGTTTAGCCCCCAAGAGGGTACGGCCCCCCTCTGTGCACACCACTGGGTAGGAATCATAAAGGAATTGGTTGTAAGTGAGACCTTACACTGAAATATTTCTGTGAAAACTGAGGGGAAACGTATGGAATGATTATTTCCAGCAAAACAGAGTGTTCAGTTTTCAGTCCTAAAATTGGGTGTGATTCAGGGGAGGGCAGTGTTTGAAATCCTTATGAAAACATACTTGGGTGACTTATTTTTAGCGGGGGGGCTTTATAGGCCGCATAGTTGGCTTGGGTCCACATGCACAATCATTTTTCCTGCTTTACAAAGCCACCGCCTCCTCATTTATCCGTTTTTCTGTGTACGGCGTGTGGGAGCGTGTGCGCGCTGACGCGAAGGGTCTTAAGGACACACGGCCCGGGACTAGGTTCTCACGACTGCGAGCGGTCGCGGGGTCAAAGCCGTGAAACCCTCCAACAGCTCTCCCATCGTTTTCTTTTCGAACAGAACAGCTCCTCTCTTTCTCTTCCACACACTCACAGATAGGCACGTCTCCTCTCTTCTCCTCTGAGATGTGCAGGAGCTCTCACTCTGCAGAGTTTCCCACCGCTGGATGTTTCCATTCACACACACACACACACACACACACACACACACACACACACACACACACACACATACACATGCCTCCCCCCTTCCCTCTGATACGGCCCACTGAGGATAACATGAGGCCATCGGTTTGGAGTCATTAGCACAATCTGGACCATGAAGTTATTGCACCTCAGAGTGTTTGTAAAAATATGGAGCCAAGATGCGTTTAAGGTCTGCTGGGAGATTTCGCCGCTGTTTGGTGTGAGGTAAAATAGTGGAATCAGATGTAAACAAACCTAACTGAGAATCTGAGATCACATTTTATAGATGCATTTGCCTTTTTAAGGAGGGAGAAGAGCAAGACAGGAATGAGAAGAGTTGGAGATGTGAGCGTTTACACAAAAAGCAACTTCTGACAGTTATATTGCTTTCCATGGTTGAGGCTGCAGCAACAATGACGTGAAAAATAATCATCAGAAAGTACCTTTTGTGTTATTCCAGCAGGAGGGTCAGTGACTGGAAGCAGCTCTTCATGTGGAGTGATGACTCCAAAGACGGGCATCGTTTTCAACATGTTCTCTTGCAAAATAGCGTAAAAAAAAGAATATGTGAGGGAGGTTTTTATGGCCGCGTTGATGCGCTGGAATTTGTAAGTTTAGCGAAATTTCCACACAAGGCCTCAGCGACAATGGCTTACTCTCTCTCACACACGCACAGAGGCTCAGAGAGGAAACTGTGGGCGGCTAATTTAATTCTGGTTGTTTATGGGGCGCCACAATGTTGATATAAGGAGGTCTATATTTAGATTTTAATACTAAAAGGAAAGTAGAAAATGATCCCTGTGCAGGGGTGTACATAAGGGGTGGGGTGGAGTGGGGGGTCGCACCAAATCTTGGTCGAATTATGAAAAAACACATGCTAAATTGCCCTCCTAGAGCAAAAAGGCATATTAAGGCTCTCTTGGGAGCCAAAATTGCAGGCTAGGTTGCCAGCTTGGGAGCCAAAATATGCGCACTTGAGTGCTCCTTTTAAAGCTGGAGAAACATGCCTTCTTACGAGTTGAAACACATTTTGGTGATTTGATGTTGTGTTGAAACTTGGCTGAACTGTCCTTGGCTGGAGCACAGCCGTGTTCTGAAGCACTTATTTTCTGCTCGAGGATTCCAAAAAAACGTCGAAACCATCAAGGTCTCGTTCCTCCAACGCAGACTCCTCACTTTGAAGGATCTCAGGGAGGAAATCAGGGAGGAAAGGCAGAATGGATAGCTGCTTGGATTTTGAGTTCAAGACTGCATTTCATAGGGCATGACTAAAAATAAACTGAGACACGGAACCTGTCAAAACACCAGGTCAGCAGATATGACATGAGTTTGTTGTGTTGAGACCTGAAGTTTTTCACTTCAGTTGGCATATAATGACTTTAATTTATGAAAAGTTGGCAATTTTTTTTACTTAATATGAAATACTGGCATGTTCAATTGTGTAGACTGAATAGTGTCAGGGCCAAATGGTTGAATAATGCACACAAAATAGTGCCATGGGAGCCAAAATGTGCATACTATGGTGCCACCTTGGGAGCCAAAATGTGTACCAAAAGTAACCACTAGGGTGCCAAAGCACTTCTGGGTGCCACAAAATATAGACTAGAGTACCTTTTGGGAGCCAAAACACACTCTAAGAATGCTGTTGGGTATGGAAAAACACTCTTGAGAGCCCTCTTGGGAGCAAAATGCTTGTGTGTCTGTCCTATGTTTTACTTAATTTTTTCCTTTCGGCCCCTGCCCTTCAAAAGTCTGTGCGCGCCCCTGCTCGTTGTCATTGCAAAGATAGCCTCTGCAGCGTCTCAGTCCAGCTCGCCTCCAGGGAGCAGGTCTGGATTTACGAACGTGAGTCTGCGCTGCTGTAGTTTGATTACGATCCCCGTTAAGTTTTATGGCTCTGGTTGTTAATATGTTCAACGCAGCGACAGTCTGGACTCTGCGTCCCCAAGCTCGGCTTCAACTTCCACATTCTAACCTCTATTTAAGGCGATCTATAACAGCGGAGCTCACAGTATGGATGCAGTTTAGAAGCTAATAGGATATGACATCAATGCACAACTCCAGTGAGATGTCAGTGCCTGAGAGATTCTCTTTAATGTGTGGGAACGAATATTTTCGGCCTCTTCTCATTCTGCTCAGAAACACTACACCGCCGTCACGGGGTTCGATTCTGACAGGCACGCATAACACGGCGTTGAAAAGAAGCACGAAGCAGCGGGGCTTGTTTGGCAGTGTTTTACTTGAGCAATCTCACATCTCCTTTGGGATGTTTTCTCAACAAAGACGGAGGAGTTTGAAATAGAGACGGCCCAGAAAGCAAACATTAATTTCCGTAGCCTCGAATCTTTTCTCTCCGCGTCTGTCTGTTGCAGATTAAACCGGCGAGAAAGCAGAAGGGTTGAGTTACTTTGAGTGTGTTTTGGTGTGTGTGGGAGGGAGTTTTGAAGGCAGAGTGATCTAATTGTGCACTTCTGGGGTCTTGGAGGCATACATGTTGGTCCCCGTGGGTGCTGGTGTGTGTGCATTTACAGTGACCTCTGTGTCCACTAATGTTCTCTGTAATGTAGTTTGTCATGAGCCGGAGGGGGAAGCATGGAGAAGATTATCTCACATGTGCTGCAGGGTTGGATTTACAACTTCCTCTTATAGTGCGGTGAGCATCTTATTGGTTGAATTTCAATTAAAAGAGCGAACATGCACTTTGTGAGTGAATGCGTGAGCGTGTGCCACCATTGTGAGGAATGTCAAATGTAAGCTGCATCTTCATATCCGCTCCTCTGCCTGAAAAAAATGAGCCCAAAGGAATAAAATTCAATTTTGTTTCCTGATTTTATCAAGCTCCGATTTTGATCCCAATGCCGCTTTAAGAGTTCAAGGAAGGACATCCGGATTTTTTTAGTTTTTCTACCACCAAATAATGTTGCATCTCATATGCAGTGGTGTACACAGGGGTGGGGTTGAGGGGGGGTTATGGTCTAATTGCTGTAAAATATATGCCAAAGTGTCCTCATGGGAACCAACACACATGCTAGAGTGCCCTCATTGGAGCCAAAGCATATGCTCAAGTGTCCTCTTGGGCACCAAAATGCTTGCCAAAGTGTCCTTTTGGGAGCCAAAGCCTTTGAGGCCTTTTAGGGGGCCAGAACACATGCAAAATAGACCACTTGGGATCCAAAACAAATGCCCAAGAACCCTCTTTGGAGCCAAAATGTGTGCTGCAGTTCCCCTTTGGTGTAAACATGCACAGAACATCCCTTGGCTGGTAAGGACATACGTAAATGCCCTTGGAGGCTAAAACGCACACTAAAGTGCTCTTTTAAAAGCCAAAATGCATGCTAGGGGTCCTCTTAGGAGCCAAACTTGGGGTCAAACTCATGCTGAAGTACCTTAGGAGCTAAAACACATGGTTAAGTGACTTCTTGGGAGCCAAAATATGCGCAAAAGTGACGTCTTTGTAGCAAAAATGCATGCTAAAGTATGTGGTAGCCAAAATCAAGGCTAAACTGCCCTCTAAGGTGCTAAAACTGATGCTTAACTGTTCTAATGGGAGCCAAAATTCATACTGAAGTACCCTGGGAGTACCTTGGGAGTACCTGGGGGTGTCTTGTTTTTTGGTTTTTTTTTTTTGCCCCTGCCCCTCAAAAATCTGTGCACACCACTGCTGGTCCGCTTGCAAAGCACCTGACCTCACAATGCTCTGAATTGAACTGTGTCATGGCGGGATTAGCTCAGCGTTCCTGCTCACACATGTGGGGTTTAGACGGCTAAATCTACCTGTAAGTGTGAGCGCTTTGTTCACAAGAAGGGGATCAAACCTGCCGTGTTAGCGAGCATCTGTCGATCAAATATTCTCAGAGAGGTTTGCTCTTTCAGCAGGCGGCTTTGGAGAATTATTTATTTGGAATTCCAGGTCAGAGCTTCACATTGAAGCCCTGAAGCAGCTTCTGAAAGAGGGGCAGCTCCTGACCAAGTGACCCCTCCGACTTCCCCTCTTCTCCTCTTCTCTGCACTGTTATTAACTCACTTTACAGACATCCTGGTTGAATTCTCCTCCGCTTTCAGTCTAATCTCCAGCTTAGGCTAAAAGCATCAACTGGCACAAAAGCACGAAAAAGTTCGATTTTACAACTGAGGAGGCAAAAAGAGAGCGAGCTGACTTTGATAAAGTTAAACACTTTGAGTTTTCTCTCTCTGTCACTTTGACCCCTTTGACCTCAGGGTTTGAGAATGGAGTGATTTAAAGTGGAAGAGCCCTTTAAACTCTGTCAGACAGTGAAGAATCAAAACACAGAGACAGCAGCCGTTTGAGCTCCGAGGCTAAAAATAGAAAAGAAGTCAGCGCAGGAACACTTGAGATCCAGAGAAGAGAGGAGAGGAGACTTGTATTGGTTGCAGGTGTGTGTGTGTGTGTGTGTGTGTGTGTGTGTGTGTGTGTGTGTGTGTGTGTGTGTGTGTGTGTTGAAGATTGAGCTGCTTCCACATAAAGCTCTGCCGACTATGACATGTGTGTTTCTTTAAAGTAGAAATTACTGAATGGAGCCGTAAAACCACTTGAAAAATTCAGACACAAGAAAGAATGAGAAAAGCTGAGTAAGAGGAGGAGATTCAGGCTTGTGACGCCATCTAGTGGATGGTTCAAAGAACTACAGGACGCTTAATGCAACTTAAAACCACAGAAAAAATTTTTATTACAGCATTTTGACTTCAACCCAGAATTTTTTTATTCAATTATTGAATTCCAGCTTAAAACTTAGAACCGGATTTTTCCCCCTCAGAATTCTGACTTAAATCACAGAATTTAAATTAATTGCAAAATTATGACTTCAAAATTTTTTTTTAAACGTGACTTTGTTTTCCTCAGAATTCCAGCTTTAATTACACAATATGACTTTTTTCCTCAGATTTTTGTCCTTACTGACATTGCACTTCTACCAATAAAGCAAGAATATTTTTAAATGTGAATAGAAGTTTGAATAAAATAAGATAAACACTGAATAAAACAACAATATATAAAACAGACAAGTGTAGAAAAAGCTACTTTTTTTAAGGCAAACTCATTTAACATCCACCCCTTAATCCTGTCTTGTGATTGGCTGTTTGCTGTGTCAGAGGCGGGACTCGAGTTCCAATCAAGTCCATTGAATGTGAATCATTTTCAACTGTAAGAGTAAATGTAATGACTTATTTTGACCACCAGATGGTGCCGTTCAACTGCCGGGAAACGTTTTTACGACTTGGCCCGACTTTGGGAACACTGCAGTATGTGCGCACACACACATAAACACCCCACACACACTCACATAAACACTCACACACACACTTAAATGATGAATCACAGCACAAATGTGGGTGGGCTCCATTGTGGACGGTCACAGCTGCGCACATCTGTCTCCTCGGCCTCTCTGTGTCATGACTATCTCACCAAAACATTACAAGAGACGATAGCAGCTGCAGGACGGGCGTATTTCACGGCTCGGAGACGCTTTTTCTGAGGATATTTCGCAAACATTTACCTTAAGTGCGTTCAAACAACCCCCGCTTTAAACTTTTAAAGCAGTAAAACCTTCTTCTGCTGTTATCATGACACACTGCTAAAGTATTCTAATAAGAGATCTCCAGTGGAGTGGACTTGTTTGCACTGTCACCAACACCCACATATCAACACACACACACACATTTAGAAACATAACAATGTGTGTTTGTACTGCTTTAGTGTGGAACAGCATCACTTCCAAGCAGAGATCATATTCTCTCCTGCAGAGTACCTTCCCAGAACATTAGTGTGTGTGTGTGTGTGTGTGTGTGTCAGAGGGACAGAGTGAGTGCATAAGTTATTACTTGAAGAGATCCAGTAGTCCTCACATGATAGAAAAAACAGCACACTCGGCCCACTTTTAGGACTTAAAGTGGGGACAAGATGTTTTATTTTGAAAATCTTTGATGGAAAAAAAGTTGCGTGACGTGAGCAGTACAAGGCAGAAATGAAGTCTGTCATTTTACTCGTGCAAACTTCAAGACACTTCAGGTTTTGATATTTTTTTTTCCCGATAAATGCACATTAATGACTGTCCCTTTCAAAATAAAAGCACCGCACGCTGAAAAAGGAGGTTAAGTGTTTAATGAGAGCAACAAACAAACACACAAACGCACACTACACAAATAATAGATGTTACAGACAAATAAATACAATTGGAGGGTTAAAGTGGGGACCAGATGTTTATTTTGAAAATCTTTAATGAAAAAAAGTGGGTTGACGTGAGCAGCAGGAGATAGAAATAGATTTAGTCATTCCACTAGTGTATACTTTAAGATACTTCAGGTTCTGATGATTTTTTTTCCCGATAAATGCACATTAATGACTGTCCCTTTCAAAATAAAAGCACCATACGCTAAAAAAAAGGAGGTTTAGTGTTTAATGGGAGCAACAAACAAACACACAAACACATACATGCACATATAATAAATGTTACTGACAAATGGACAAAAAAGGAGGGTTAAAGTGGGAACAAGATGTTTTATTTTGAAATCTTTAATGAAAAAAGCTGGTTCACTATGCAGTATGAGACAGAAATGAAGTAATTATCAATGCAAACTTCAAGATACACCAAGTTTTGATGATTTTTTTCCCGAGAAATGCACACTAATGTCCCTTTCAAAATAAAAGCACCACACTCTGAAATAGGAGGTTAAGTGTCTAATGAGAGAAAGAAGGATGAAGAAGAGAGTGAGAAAGAGAAAGTCAGAGAGTTTGCACACACTCACACACACACATGCACACACACCTGGGTTGGATTAGCTGGAGCTAGCAGGGAGGCGCTGTGTTAATGGAGATTTAATAGGCTCTGAAATGACTTACCGCAGTCATACGGCGCATGTGTGTCCGAGTGTGTGTGTGTGTGTGTGAATTTCTGCTCTGGATGTTTACCTGCATATCTTCATGCCTCTTGGTTTTATGAAGTTATTAAATCTTTCCATTTCACTGACGGAGGAGACAGTGGACGGCGATGAGAGGCGAGTGCGGCGGGCGATCATAACAGAAGTGAATACATGTTTAGATTTGCTTCATTGAGTGTGTTTACAGGATTTCTTCAGGAGCCTACACTGGATTAAGGGATCCTGCTGGATTTGAGTGAACACTGTGGTTTCTTCTGCTTGATTTAGGTGGTCAGCGTTGGCATAAATGTTTGGGACTTCTTTCTTTTAACCTAAAACGATGACATAATCGAAGCACGCTTTGTAGGAACACGCCAGCCGGGTAGAAATAAACCAAAAAAACCCTAACATCAACACCGACTCTCCTCCTGCTTTTGCTTTGTTTCACATCCATCTCGAGGCTTTCTGAATCCAACTCCCCAGACGCCGACTGCGAGGTTCTGTCTGTTGCCGTGGCAACATCCCGGTGATGTAAACACCACGCCGACCCTGGCTGCGGGAGTGAGAACAAAGACAGCATCCCTGTGAAACGTAAGCGTTGAAGAGATGCTGTACGCGCTCAAAGGCTCTGACGCAGTTTGTGACAGTTCGTCAGAAACATCCACTGGACTTAGGAACAGATCGCAAAGCAGGAATTAAATGCGTCACAATTCGCACTGAGTGAAAAATGCCTCGTGCTTCACACAAACAAATGTGCCAAAACCAGAGAGCTTGGCAGTGGTGCTCATGGGAGGCAGGGAACTCCCTCTTGGCACAACTATTAAAAATTGCTTCCTATTGTGGTCCCTTGGGAGCCAAAATGTGCCATAAAGTAACCTCTTGGGAGGCAAAAACAGACAATAGAGTCTGCGCTTGGGAGCTGCCACAACATGCGCTTTGCAGTCAAAACTTGCTCAGTTGATCTCTTGGGAGCCAAAATAGGTGCTTAAATGGTCTCCTGGTTGGCAAAACACACTAAACTGCACCTTTGGAAGCCAAAAAAAGTGTAAGCTTTATTGCCTTTGGAAGCACATGTAACTTAGAGCTCTCTTTAATTTGGTGAACAGGCTGTGTGACTATTTTACCCATTTGCCCCCTGGTCTTCAAAATGTCTATGCGCACCACTGGTGCATGGAGCTACATGTCAGCCAGGCAGGTTAGAACAAGCAACCACTGCATGGTTAGACTGACCCAACACACAATAACTGGTGCAACCCAACTATTGTGTGTGTGTGTGTGTGTGTGTGTGTGTGTGTGTGTGTGTGTGTGTGTGTGTGTGTAGTACGATATGAGGTGGTGGGAGTGTGGGTGGAGCCCACAGGGGAGTGGAGCTTGGATTCCAGCTGCATTCCAGAGTTGGAAAGAAGGGGATGGGATGGATCTGTCAACCCCCCACCTCCTGTTCAACTTCCACTTCTTTCTCTCTTTCTTTCTTCTTCAGCTCATTCCCTGCCTCCACTCAAAAACACACACATACACACACACGTACACACATGTATACGAACACAAAAACAAGGAGTCTGTCTGGTGGAGATCATGTTTAACCACATGACAACACCGTCTGGGTAATGAATAGCCTCCTCAGAACATGAAACCTTGATGTATTTTAGTGTGTTCACTCAAAAATCTGCAGTTCAAATGTTCATGGGGGGGGTCAAGATAGAAACAGCAAAGACAAAATCTTCTTACAATTACACAAGGACCTATTTAACTGAAGGATCCTTTCAAATAGGACAACCTTTGATGAGCAAATAGGACACAATTTGTCTCCGGAACAGTGGTGTGCACAATGGGGGGTGGTTGCCCCTTTTAGTGGCCTAATTGTTGAAGAGCATACACTAAAGTGCCCTCTTAGAAGCCAAAATGTGCTATTAAGTGGCCCATGGGAGCCAAAACTGACGCTATAATTCCCTCTTGGGAACCTCAACATGCAACAAAATGACCTTTTGAGAGAAAGTAGCATCTTAAGAGCCGAAATGTTAATACAGTGCAAGCTTTGGAGCAAAAAAACATGCTTAAATGCCCTCTTAGAAGTTAAAATTATCTGTACAGTATTCTTTAGAGAATCAAAACACTAGTTCAGCTAGTAAGTGTGTTTCAAGGCTTTTTAATGTGCCAATTGAAGAAAATACAAATCCCATCTCTGGCGTGTTTAAGATTTCTGAGTTGGACAGCTGTTTGAGCAGCTCCATTGTCTCTTTTTTTCCTTTTTAAATAATTCTGATAAGAAGAGGTTGCTTCAAAGGACTTCCTCAGATGTGTAACTCAACCTTCCAACAAAGCAACACAACCTCATACCTCCACGTGCTGCACATGCAGACGAATAAACATCTCTGTCTCTCTCATCAGCCTCCAAAAAGGATGAAAGCGCCCATGTCGTTTTGCGGACTGAGCGTTCCTCGACGGCTGCTCTGTTTACCCTGCAGACTAAATATTTAGACCCCGAAAAAGAGAAGAAACCAGGCCGCCTGGTTTGATAAAGGTTTGATATGTTTCAGACCAGGTGATCCCAGGGAGCCTCTTTTTACAGTGTGTGTACAGCTACGCAAACACAGGATACACAGTGTAGCTGCGCTTTTATGAATGCAGGAGCAAATACAGGCATGTACCAAGTATTTGCATACATCCAAACTCACACCTGGGAGGCTTGTTTGAATTGGAAATAAGTAACACTGACACCAGATTGAGCTGATTATCTTACGAAACGAGGGAAAGAAGGAGTGCAGCTGCTTTGATTCGATTTGCATGTCCTTGTCTCTGTGTGTGGTGCTTGTATGATTCCATTTAGAGTGGATTTGCATAAAAAGAGCATATGATTACACAGAGTGCCAAAATGACGATTATCAAAAGTTTACATACACCAGTTCTTAATACTGTGAAATTAAGAGAGAGATGCTATCCCTCAGTTAGCTGAAGTCACATCACTCAGCGAACATTTATTCATTTATTCACACTGTGCCAAAGCTTCACTCTCAAGTCTTTCTTCATTTTACACAAGAGCTGGTTTCAATTTTTCTTATTATGTAAAAAAAAAAAGAACGTCTGAATTTGAAGGAAACCGAACGCACCGTTGATTATTATTAATCTACAACATGTGCTCTTTCTGTGGAAAATGTCTAGACCTCAGTGCTCAGTTTTGGAGAATATTTTGTCAGACGGTTGGATGATTTTGCATCCATTCTCTTTCTCTGACGGCTTTGGTGCTATGGCAACAAGTGGAAGGTAATTTCTGCTGTGAAAGCATCGCTCAGCAGAAAAATAATACATCTCTGTCATCGCGCTATCAATTTGGACAAAACAAAAAAATAGCGGATTTAGTCTGAGCAGTTTGTAACTTTAAAGAGATAAAACTGCATTAAAACACACTTTATAGTTCTATATGTAGACACCTGTATGCACACACACCTCTTTGTTTTTGTGCCGTCCAGCACAGCTGTGGAGCCGTGACACCATGGCAACTGTTGTGGCAGAAAACATTAAGAAAGCGTAGGAGGTGGAGGACACTTGTTGAGTGTGTGTGTGTATGTGTGTATGTGTGTGTGTATGTACGTGTGTGAAGGTGGAGGAGCTGAAGGAGCATCTGTGTGTGAAAAGCAGCTTTTATGAAACAGACAACAGAGCCACTCCAGAGGACAGAGCGGACAATCAACATGAGAAAGGATGACACACACACACACACACACACACACACACACACACACACCAACACACTCAAACACGGACAAAAGGATCAAAATCATAGGAGAGTGTTTTTTGAAGAGTGGTAGAGCAGGAATCTCTCAGAACCTCAGATTTACTGAAGCAGAGAAACATCATCTTACATCTACAGAAGAAAATTGGTGCCACTTGAGGAAAATAAAAGTTATGTATATATTATTGTAAGAAAAAAGAATTCTGAGATTTTCATTCAAATTTCTGAGTTTAAATCAGGACTGAAGTCAAAATTCTTAAATTCCATTAAATAATCTGAGATTTAATGTAAAAGTTTGGAATAAAAGTCAGAATTCTGAATTTAAAAGCTAAATTCTTTGATTACAGTGAATTTATTGTGCTTTTTAGAGAGTTCTGGTAAAAAGCCAAAATTTTGTGGTTGGATGAAAAGTCCTTAAATTAAAGTGGGGAATTAAAAATAAAAGAGGGGTAAGTTCTGAGAAAAAGTCAGAATTCTAATTTTCAAGTCGTAATTTTAAGATAAAGTCATAATAATGAGATTGAAGACAGAAATCTGAGAATAAAATTCAAAATTGGTCGAAATTCACAATTGAGACAAAAAACTCAAAGTTATGAGATTAAAATTCTAAAATCAGAGATCAAATTGTGAAATTCATAGATTATATAAAATTCTAGAAAGAATCTTTTTTTCTCAGAATGATAATTATAAAAATCATATCTATATAAGTTTTTAGTTTTTTTCCCTTTGGCCCTTATCCTCTTGTGTATCCATCCATACCTCAGAGTAATAAAAACATGGTATTAATGCTCCATTAAAGCTGCAGAGCCATGGAAACTTTTCACTCAGCATCTCCGGGGCGTCCTCACGGAGGAAACTGTCAGTCGAGCGTTCATGCAAACAAGCTGACAGAGCAGCAGGCAGGAAGAGGGATGGATGCACGGAGAGGTGAAAGGTCACATCAGCAGACTCAAACATGAGCAGACAGACGGACGGAGCAGACGCAGATAAATATACAGAAGTTTGTGACGTCAGTTCGTTTCAGAACGTCTCCTCCTTCCAGACTCATTTCTGCCTCTGGGTCACTGATGGATAAGACTTTTGAATAGGCCATTTTTAAAGTCCATTGTTCGAACATTCGGAATGTAAAAAAGAGAGTGACAAAGTGTACAAGAGGGAGGAAGAGGGGAAAAAAGCAAATGGTATGAAATGGTAGAAATTATGCCAAATATGGCAACAGATTAATTTAGGTTGATTTAAAGTGATTCTAAATCTGTCGTCCAAATAGTAGTTGATATCAGCTGGTGGTGAAGGTCTTTCCCCCTAATGGTCAAATTGTTGAAAAACACACGCTCAAGTGTCGTCTTGGGAACCAAACCATACAAAAGTGCTCTCTTGGGCAGAAAAAAAACAGTTAACTGCCCATTTGGCAGATTAATGTATGATAAACTGCCCTCTTGGTTGCCAAAACATGCGCAAAAGTGCCTTAATTGTCGCCAATACAAACATTAGGGTGCCCACTTGAGGGCCAAAAGTTGCGCTGAAGTGCCTAGGGAACCAAAACCTCCAGTGACACCTTGGGAGACGAATTTTGAGTGCGCCCTCGGGAGCCAAAATGTGTGCAAAAAGCCCTTTTTTTTTAGCAAAAACAAACACTAAAGTATCCTCCATATGGCAATGGATTTTTAAAATTGAGTTAAAGTGATTTTAAAGTGGTGGTCCAAATAGAAGTTGTGACTGAATGGTCGCCCCACATGATGTTTTGACACTTCATCGCAGAAAAATGAGCAATAACTAGAATATTTGGAGATTACTGTATTTTCTCCACATGTAGCTTCAGGTTTTTTTTTGTAACAGAAAAATTCAGTGGAATAGAAAAAGTAGCCGTCATGTCATTGACCCCTCTTTAAAGCGCGGCGGCCCTCGGGGTCGGGGTGAAGCGTTTCCACAGCAGTTTAAAGCACGCTCTAATGGAGGCGGTATGGAGATGAAAGCCATATAGAAACACTCGGCTACAACCCAAAATCCAAAACACAACCCCCCCCCCCGTTTTCATCCTCCCCGTCTATTGGCCCTCAGGACAGTACGGAGATTTAGGACGGCGTGTTGATGGAAGCGCCCAGATTGAATCCAGACCCACGCTGTCGTCATGTTGTGCACTCGTGTGTGATCAGCTCATCCAAAAACATACTTCTATGGGGGGAAATTGTGGTTTCATACCCTTGAAGAGATAATTTTTTCCTTTTATTTGTTTGTGTCTTTTATATTTACCCACTAAGTGAACACACATTGTCTCACACACACACACTCACACACACATTCCCCAGCTCTGAGGTCATCGCCTGGAGCTGCTTTGTGCTGCTCCTGCTGTAAATTCATTTATGTGTGCCCAGTTTTTAACCATTCCCCCCCGCCCTGCCTGCTCTTTTTCTCTCATTCTTTCCTGTTCTAAGTCTGTCTTGTGAAACTGGGGTCAAAGGTCATCGTGTGAAAGACAGAGAGATAAAACACACTGACATGAAGCTAATAAGCATGAAAACATGAGCTCCATGTCACACTTTCATTTCGTTGTCATGTGTTTTTTTTTTCTAGCTAGGTCAGACCTACTTTACTTTTTTTAAAGTATGTTATAGATTACATATTTCAAGTAATCAATCCAAGTGGCAGCCTTACGACCAGTACTGTGTACAAAGGTGGTGGTGGGGGGTCTCTCCCCCTAATGGTAATTATTGAAAAAGCAACACTAAAGCGTCTTCTTGGGAACCAAAACACACAAAAGTGCTTTCTTGGGGAGAAAACAAACGTTTAATTCCCCCCTTGGCTGATTAAGTATGACAAACTGCCATCTTGGTGGCCTAAACATGTGCAAAAGTGCCCTATTTGTAGCCAAAACACACATTTAAGTGCCGTCTTGAGGGCACAAGGTTGTGCCAAAATGCCTTTGGAGCCATTCATGGGAGCCAAAATGAACACTAAAGTGCCCTCTTGACTTGTTAAAAAACTTTGTTGTATGTGCCTTTTTCTTCTTTTTTGCCCCTGCCCCTCATACATCTCTGCACGCCACTGCTTGTGATTTATTAAGAGACAAATTCTCAATCCTTTGCTCATCGTTTTGACCCAGCGTCCTCTGAGGGCCGGGGCCAAGTGAGGCCGCGAAAAGTGACGCAACACATGCGAGCACTTTGATCGAAGGGCCCTTGCAACATCTATTTTGCAAGTGTTTATTAAACAGCTCGACGGCCCTGCAGGATTTTTCTCTGTCATTTACTGGATCGTCTTAAAGCACTTTAACAGAATACTTTCCACTCCACGGGGTGATTTCACGACTCAGGCATTCAGGCTTTGGACGCAGGGAGCTGCACCTCTTGAACCGAGCGATGTAAACATTAGCGTTTTTTTTTTTTTTTTTTGCATTTACCTTACAGCGCCGGGATTAAAGTCTGACCTCATGTTCCTGTAAAATAATTCTGGAAACCTCAAGATGTGCATGGAAAGTGTGGATTTTTGAGACACACTTGAGCGGATTTAACGACCTCTCATTAATACGTCGTCTGTCTTTCTTTCTCCCACAGGCTCTTTGTTTTGTGTGTGTGAGCCGCAGTCACTCCGGGACCACTGAAACACCATTTTAGGAGACAATGGGCCCCTCCTACGCAGCCATAAAACACAGCATCTAACCTTACCGCTGAACTTCACTTGGTGTTTTCAGGGGGAGAAAAGCCACCGTGCACGTCTTCTTCTTTCCTCTCCACCACGACTAGAATTGGCGAGCCGGGGTCCGGAGAATAATACAGTGACATCCTCACTCTACAATCACTTTACAGCTGAGTCAGTTTATCTCTTATCTCCTCACGTCACAGTAATGTAAGCGTCCCTCTTGACTCCTCAACATTCCTTGAATGACTGGGCAGTATCTGATAAGAACAGCTCTAACTCACCCACTCGTGCACGTTTCTTAAGGCTCCTATTCATCAGCCAGGTTGTTGTGCTCCCTCGTGTGTTTTTATGAATCCGCCGATTGCTCAACGCCAGTTCCACATTAAGTGTTAAACAGACCCACATCATAAAAATGATTTTTATTTCACAAACAAGCCATCAAAGTTGTGGATCGACCACTTGATTCCCCCCGCTGTGATTTATTTGCTTCATTAATGAAGCTGCCAAAATAGCATCTTTCCAAAGGCTCGTACAGGGGCGTGTACAGACTTTTGGAGGGCAGGGGCGATAATGGAAAAAAACACATGTACAGAGTGTTCTCGCCACTGAAGAGGGCACTTTAAACCTGTATATGTTAAACAAATGGTACTTTATAAAGTTTTTAAACAAACTAGCTAGAGGGACTACTCAAGCATTTTTGGCTCCCAAGAGGGCAGTCAGTTATGTAACTACCAACCAAAGCAGCACTCTGGCATGTGTTTTGGCTCCCGGCAGAACTTCAGTGCCGTCTGCTCCAAGGGATGCACTTTGGTGTGCTTTTAAGCTCGGGAGATGGCATTCAGTGCACATTTTGGCTCCCAAGAAGGGCACTCATGTGTTTTGGCTCCCAAAGTAACACTTCAGCGTGTGCTTTTGCTCTCAAGAAGTCACTTTAGCATGTGATTACGCTCCAATGAGGGCACTATACTGCAAGTTTTGGCCACCAAAAGGGATGTTTTAGGTTGCATTTTTGCCCTCATTTAAAACTTGGCACACACTTAGGCTCCCAAACAGGCACTTCGATGTGCAATTAGCTCCAAAGAAGGCACTTTTGAGTCCTTTATGGTGCCCAACAGGGGACTTAAGCATATGTCTTAGCAAGCATTTTTTTTTTTTTTTTAGCTTTTTTGGTTCCCATAAGGGGCTTTAGCTTGTGTTTTGGCTCTCAAACAAGGAGCTTCGCAAAAAGTGTAGCTCCCAAGATGCATTTACTGTGTTTTGGCTCCCAAGAGGATACTGAAGCGTGTGCTTTGGCTTCCATGAAGACACTTTGGGCGAGTTGTGGCCGCCAAAGGGACACTTTAGGGTGCATTTTGGCTCCCAAGCAGGCAGTTGGCACACACATTTGTCTCCCAAAAACACTCAAGTGCACTTTTTGGACACTAAGTAAATTTTAGATCCCAAGAGGGCACTTTAGCGTTTGTTTTTTAAGAACTGGGGAAAGAGAGAGGGGAGACCACCACCCCTGGCCCCCCTCTGTGCACACCCCGTGTTTGTTATTAATGTGCTGTTTCTCAAGAGCAATTTCTAGATTCTTGTTTTTTACCATGTTTTAAAGCTGTACAAAGCATCAACACCATAGAATCTAATTCTATTAAAAAACCAAGCTCTTCTTCCTCCTTCAGAGCCCCGCCCTTTCTCCCTTTGTCTCAGCTCGGCTCAGCTTTTCAGTGTCAAATACCTCATGCTTATCTTTGTGGGCAAAATGTAATAAAAGCTTAATGCATGCAGGAGAGATGTGAGTGAACAGGTTTCCAGAGAGCTGAGGAGTTAATGACGTGTTATGGTTCACAGCTTATGAAGGCTGCAAAAATAAGAGTCTGATCACTGGTATAGAAAGAGGAGGGTGGGCTTTTAATTTGAAAGGTCACTCATTGAAGAAATCCATCCTTAGATGCTCGTATAATACATCCACAAAGGTGCGTCCTTGATAGTCTTATTTTGGAATCATCAACACTTACGCGTGTTTTATTTTGAAATTCCCCACCGGAAGTCGGCATTGGTAGCCTCTTCTACTTGACACCCATCACCCTCCCTCTCTCTCTGCCTTCCTCGCCTGGCTTGGTTCAAGCATCTGTCTTCATCAGACTCCACGGAGCGCGCGGTATGGATCCGTTGCGCATTACGCACAGTGGTGTCCTCCCTGGCACACATGCATTCCCTGACACGCGCGTCTGCCCGGCGTGAAGACACCCACTCTTGAAAGCACGCGCTGTGAATCTATTTAATATAAAAGGAGGGTGAAGACTGAAGAGATTCGTGGTGACTTCTTTTTCTTTTTTTCTCCCATCTTTGCGCTCCGCTTTGAGGCTTTGACGCTTTGACGCGCGCAAACACTTTTGGACTTGTCCTTTAGGATATCGTTTGATTCTTTTTGTTGAATTTGTGGATATTTTTATGTGGATTCTCCTCCTGGATCATGGGAGACTCTGTGTTCCTCGACAGGCACAACTCCTATCTTGTAAGTATTCTTTTTAAGGCGCGGACGCTTGTTGCATCTTCTGTCAGAGAAGGTTCGCGCGTGTGCACGCCTCCTGGAAATAAGTGCAAGGTTGTTGTTCATGATGTAAGAGCACTTGAAATTGATTGTGCCCATGAGCCTCTTTGTCTCAGTGCGTGACATGCATCATGCGTGGAAAGGTTCAATCTGTTTTGATGCGAAATTGAAAGTCATGGCTCAGAAACCTGAAACTAACACACACAAAAGGTGAAAAAAAACACACTTCCTGTGATGGGACCTTTTAGTGACATGTGGTGCATAGAGCACATATGCACACAAGACCACACATGTTTCCTGGTTTGAAGAGGAGACTCAGTGAAGACAGAAAGCTGCCAGAGTTGTTGCGCTTGTCACTCTGTACACTCCACACATGAGGGCAAAACACACACACAGGTAATGGGTCAAGGCTGTTCAGAAAGATGACGCCATCCATGAGAACCGCGCCTCAGCACTTTTTTTGAAAACTCATATTTGACTATTTTGCAGGATCAGCAGCAGGTTTTCTCGCAGAGCAGGTTCATCCCAAATGAGGGAGGGAGGGAGAAAGAGGGAGCCATGTTGGTTTATGCAGCAGAGGCAAATTCAAACAAGCACACATGCGAGTGTTTTATCATCTGCCCTCTCTGTTTCCACCCCCCCCTCCCTTTTCCTCCCTCCTTCCAGTGGTGAGGGATCCTCCGCCGACTGCCCCAGCGGTCTGTCTCCTCTTTATGAGCAATGTTTCTGCGGCTGGAAGCTCTCGTAAAAGCTACTAGCGTTGATTGGAAAACAATACAATTTTCTTTGGCAGGCCCGCCGGCGGTACGTTGTGGTCGAGGTTCTGTGCGCTACGCCGCGGCCGGGTGGTGTCAGAGTCTCATGGCTCAATGTTAAAGTGTCTAAAATGCATCTAGAAGTAGAAATACAGAACAAAAAAGTCACAAAAAAAAAAAAAATTGTTAGGCTTGTACAGTAGGCACTCGGCATGATGGGTGCATCACTTCACCCTGATGCGCCCATCGCTCTGGAACATATAGAACCACATGGCCTTCTTCCATTCATCCATAGTCCACTCTTTGAGCTTGCTAGCAAACTGCAGCCCTTTTTCCCAGTTAGCTGTACCGATTTGTAGAACTCTTTGCTAGTTAAAAGCTAATGCATTGATTATCCAATAGGACGCTTGTACCTATTTGTTTGGTTTAATTCGAGTGGTGACAATATTTTTTGCAGTAGGGACAGTGAACCCTGCTCAACCGAAGAGACAAACTGTTAAAAACTAACTTGAAAAGCGGCAAAAGCAACAAGAAGTAGCAATAAAAATAAGTTAAAAGTGGAAAAATTGGTTTTGAAGCAGCAAAATTGGCTTGAATGTTAGGAGACAACTTGGGAGATAGTCAGAAAGTAGCAAATAAATGATCCAACAATTGGCAAGATAATTGGAAAAACTTGGAAAATTGTCGAAAGGTAGCAAAAGTGATGAAAATTGACATATATAGGGTAAAATGGCAAGAATGGAAAGCAGTAGCAAAAATGAAAATTGGCAAAATATTGGGGGAAAAAAATGGTGAGAAAGAAGTTTAAAATCTCCTTTTTTTATTGATCTTATGTCAAATTCTGACCTTAAAAAAATAACAAAACAAAACAAAAAAACCCCACCATTAATTGCAATCGCAATGTAGGGAAAAATAATCACACTTGGATTATTTTTGGAAATGGTTCTGCCCTACCAGGCAGTGTATATATTTGTTTCTTCATTTTCTCTCTCCTCTCTGTGAACTTTGTAACACGGTGGTGGAAAATCCCATTAACAGCCTCACTGAATGTGGCATCCGGGGCACTTAAGGTGAAGCAGGCCAACTCCAATATCAAGCAGCGGTACGAGCAGATCTTAACTTTTATAGCACCCTCAAATCAGTTCCAAAAGTGAGAATGCAGATGTACCCGTCTGAAATGTTGCACTGGGCTGACCTTGTGGACTCAGTCAGCTGAGGATAGTGGAATCCACTGGTTTGCACTTTCTCCTGGTTGCAACCCTGCAGAGGTATCGCTGCGAGATCCAATTTTGAAGATCCGTGGGGCAGACTGTAAAAACAGTGGAGGGCTTTAATGGCCGACTTGGCTCGGGAGAGTATGGAGATCCCTCCAGATTAGCCCAGGACGTGTCTAGGTAAAAGGGCACGCGGAAGACTTCAGCTGTAGAGTTTGAGATAAAAAAAGAGAAAGGAAAGCAGGTCAGGAAGGAGACTGATGTAGAGCTGGGAATTGCAACATTTATAATCCATGCAACTTGCATACATTATTGAACGGGTCATAAAATACCAATCAGGATGGCACTGATCCGCACATTTTACCTCCCAAAAGGGCACTTGAGCCGACAAGGAGAGCATTTAAGCTTGCATTTTGGCTCACAAGAGTTTTCTAGATACATTTTGGTGCCCAAGATGGCACTTAAGCATGTTCTGGCTCCCAAGACAGTACTATAGAGCACAATTCCACTCACAAGAGGGCACCTAAAGACGGGTTTTGGCTACCAGAATGGCACTTTTGTGTGCTTTTTGGCTCTTGAGGGGAATTTAGGATGCATTTGTGGATACATTTTGGCCCAGAAAAGGACACTTGAGTGCACAATTTAGGCCACCAAGGGACAAATGAGTGTGTTTTGACTCCCAAGAGGGCACTTGGGCACAAAGTTTGGCCCAAAAGAGGGCACTCTAGGATATGTTTTGGTCGGAAAGGCACTTGAAGACAGGTTTTGGATACCACAATGGCACTGTAGTGCATGTTTGGCTGTTTAGCTTTAGAGAGAGAACTTTATTTTGCAGTATTGCCCCCAAGAGGGCACTTCAGCATGTTTTGGTTTCAAAGGGAACACCTTAGTGCATATTTTGGCTCATAAACAGGCACTTTTTCAACAATTCAGCCATGAGCTGGTGGCTACAGCCACCCCGCCCCCCCCCTCTTGAGCATGGCACTGGCGTGTCTGCCAGGCTGTGCAAAGAAATATAGTTTGCATTGAAATTGTGTCCAGAGAGCGTATTCTACTTCTTTATAAGGAAAGAAATTCATTCAGACAGCATCTAATGGTTGAAAATATATCAAATCCTTCCTCTGGAAACCTTAAACGGCTGCTTTATTACAGAAAGCAGCAGGTAACAGGCGAAGAGTTACGTCCTGACAACGCTCCACCACCGAATACTATCAGCCTTAAAGCCAGGCTGCTGCTCGCTGTCAGATAAATCCTCAACACTCAGCTGAACTGGTGACAAGAATGCAGTAAAAATATAACCAGAAGAAGGTTCAGAGAAGTGGCTTTGTTAATGTCTGATTATGTTTTTCCTGGAAGATTTCCGCGGTATAAATAAATCTGAGTCCAGGTGATCAGACTGAAGAAGAAGAGTAAAGAGATAGATGTGCACTAGCTTGACGTCTTGGAGCGAAATGTGTGCTAATGTGACCACTCGAAGTGAACTTGAGTGACCTTGAGAAGCCCAAACGGCACTTAAGTGCTCTCTTAGAGCAAAAATGTGCATTATAGGGATTTATAGAGCCAAGATATGTGCTCCATAATGACCTTGAGGAGCCAAAATTTGCACGTAAGTGCCCTCTTGGAGCCAAAATATGGGCTTACGCGACCACTTGAAGCCCAAATGTGTTCTTCGGTGCCCTCCTTGAGCCACAATTTACTCTAGATTGTCCTCTTGGAGCCAGAACAGACCGGAGAGGCCCCTTTTGGAGCCAAAATATGTACAGAAGTGCTCTCTTGGAGCCAAAATGTTTGATATAGTAACTTTTCAAGCCAAAATGTACTCCAAAGTGAGCACTTGGAGCCAAAATGTGTGCTAAAGTGACCCCTTGGAGGTTGCTAAGGTGACCTTGGCAGCCCAAGTGTATACTTAAGTGCTCTCTTGGAGCCAAAATGTGGAGTGAAGGGACCTCATGGTGCCAAAATGTGAGCTAAAGTGACCTTTATGAGCTAAAACATGCACTGAAGTGCCCTCATGGAGCCACAATGTGCACTAAAGTGACTTCTCAAAACAGACTTAACTTCCCTTGTTGGTTTAAACATGATAATCTGTGTCCTTAAGGGACCAAAATGTGTACTATATACACTTTTTTTATTTGTAGTCCCTGCCTTTTAAGAAGTCTATACACCACTGATCAGAGATGAGGACCTGAGTGAGATCTGACTCCAGTTTCATTTTGTTGTAGGACAAAAAAACGTGTCACTGATAGAATCTGATGTTTGAGACGAGGTTGTGTTTTCTGAAGTCAGAGGTCATGTGCACGGTGAAGTAACGTGCTGTCACTGACTGACAACAGAGCAATGAATGAACAAGGAAGTTGTTAGAACCAGGGCGTGATGAGAGTGAGATAATCCTGGAGAGGAGCCAGCCGGCGGCGGCGGCGTCAGCAGTGGCGGTTAGGCTTCTGCCAGAAGTCAAATAATGATTGTCTTGAACGCTTCGCTTGTAACTCAAGTGTTGGCAAACTGTGCAGCGTGTAGGCCGCATCATCATCAATCATTCAGGAAGTGAGTGGAGTACGAAGAGTGGATTAAAACAGACTGGAGATGTGGTCACGGAGAGGTCATAAGACGCTGATGGACGTGTTGATGAAATGATTGATGAGCCTCTGTCGCTCTTCGTTCGTCGCTCATCACTGATCAAACAGTGTCTCCTGCTTCTCTTCTTTCTGTCATTTACTTTCAGGATTTCTCTCGTCTCTCTCCCCGGAGCCCAGCGCAAACATTTTATAACCTCTCCTCACCTGCTCATGTGTGACCTGGTTCCATTGTAGGAGGTGTGTTTGTTTTACTTCCCTGCTGCTCCTAGAACAAACAGCTCAGGCGGAGAGAGCAACAAAGACTCCGGTGGAATTGCTAATTCAAATAACCTTTGCTGAAGCGATCCGTTCGCACTCGTAAACGGCCTCGGGGTGGACATTCCCCAACCGTCCTCATGATGTGACCTCTGTTTTAAAGAGCTGCGCGGCTTTCGGCGAGCGCGCACCTCCTTAGTCATCAGCGCAGAGAGTTTATTTACATTGATCGCAGGTTTCCTCAGTGCACCCTGACCCAAAAAGAGAGCTTAGCGGGAGAGCAGACGCAAGGAATGTGCTCAGATATTGAATGAGTCTCACTTTTGTTATGAGGTTGCTTCGAGAATTGTTAAATTTTGACTGCATCACACACAAAAAGGCATTTTTGCATACGTTTGTGCACCACCCATGTATTTTACATTTGATAAAAACAACAGACTTTAAAAGAGCAGGGGCAAAAAACCAACAAAACAATTTTTTATTTTTTTTTGCAGGCCAAGATGGCATCTAAGTGTTTGTTTTGGTTCCCAGAAAAGGATTAAGACATGTGTTTTGGCTCCCAAGAAGGCACTTAAACCTGTGTGGTGTGCCTTTCCGTTCCCAAGAAGCCAGTTAAGTCCATGTTTTGGCTTCCAAGAGAGCAGCTCAGTGTATTTTGGCTCCCAATAGGGCATTTTAGCCTATGTTGTGTCCCTTTTTGTTCACAAGAAGGCGATTTAGTGCATGTTTTGGCTCTCAAGAGGGGACATTAGTGTATATTTTGACTCCCAGGGGAAATCTCAGCGTGTTTTGGCTTTCAAAAGGGAATTGAAGCATGTGTTTTGTCTCCCAAGAGTGTCACTTAAGCCTGTGTACTGTGCCTTCGTGTTCCCAAGGGGGTATCTAGACATTTTGACCCCCAAGAGTGCCATTTAGTGTGTGTTTTGACACACTGAAAAAGAGCATTTCTGCGTATGTTTTGGCTCCCTGGATGGCACTTTAGCATGTGTTTTCAACCCCAAGAGGGCATGTTACCGTGTGTTGTGGTTTAAGAGGGCAGCATGTTTTTTGGCTCCTGAGAAGACATTTTTTCATGCATTTGGGCACTTTCGTGTAGTAGTAGTTTATGTATTCAAACAATTGGGCTACAAAGGCGGGGCAGTGCCCCCCCCCTTCCCCACCTCTATGCACAGCACTGACAACATCCTGAAACAAAACTGTGACACTCCAGATCTCCCAGAATCCTTTTTGTAAACATTGAGGACACACAATCGACATGTTTACAATCAGATCATTCCAGATAAAAGTCATACGAGTTCTTCTGACCTCAGAACGGTCAGCTGTCTGTCCTCGAGGCTTGTTGACCTCTTATCATGTGTGCCATGTGATGCAACAAACATTCCTTTATATTTTCGCTCTACATGCACAACATGGCAGGAAGTCAAAAACAGCCTCTTTGAGTTCCAGGGCCGTCGCCGCCGCCTTGTCATGACAACGCCACCCGTCCCTCATTTTTCACCGGAGACGCCGTCAGAGAACGGCACTTGTTTTATTATCAACAGCAAAAGAGAAGTCCGCCCTCTCAAAGAACTTGTCTTTTTATGGAGATGGAGGAAGGCTGAAGAGAGGAGGGAAAAACAGAGGCGAAGAATCGCAGGAGAGAAACTTCTGGCAAGATCCGATCACGCTAGGAGAGACGCAGGAGCCTTTTCTCCGCGCCTGAGCGAAAAATGCACTCGAGATGTTTGGAGGAGTTTGATTTACGGCTGAAACGCTTGCCCCTGTTTTCTGCATGACTTCATCCAGAGGTGGTTCTTTCTTCAGGGAAAAAAGTTGAAGGAGTTGTTTGAAAGTTCAGGGAAAGGTCAGACGTGTTTTCTGGCTGTTTGTGCGGAATCCATGAGGGCATGATGTCCGTGGAAAAGCTGCTGCGCGAAGTGCAAAGACATCATGGTTTGGGAATTCTCGAGCATGATGGACTCGTTTTTGCACGCTCGGCGAAAGCATTTTCACACATGCTGATGTTTGCAATCAACAGCCACGCATGAGTCACGCAGGGAAAGCAGAACTTGATGCGAAATGCCCAGAACAGATTGTGCGTTCCAGTGCAGCAGTCCTCTCCTCGTACTCTCAACAACGCTCGCAGCTGTTGTTGCTCTTTGGTCAACTTTCAGCCAGAGCTGCTTCTTCTCAGCTGAAAACATCCCCCGGCCTTGGACGTGTGTGTCAAAGAAGTCAATTTGCATCATATACACTGTAAAAAAATGTCATGTTGTTTTAACTGGAAAAAGGAAATTTTGAAAAATGTACAGTAAAATTGCAAACAGCCTTACAGAACAACAGTTTGGTGCGTACTTTCAGCTATAAGGGCAGCTTATCATGTATTTTGGCTCCCAAGAGAGTCAGAAGCATGTGTTTTGGTTCCCTAGGAGGCACTCAAGCGTGTAGTTCGGTCCCGAAGAGGACAGTTCACCATTTCTCTGGACTCCCAAAGCGCCTTGGGGCATGTTTTGGCTCCCAGAGATGAGATTTGAGTCTACATTTTGGTGCCCAAAATGGCACTTAGCATGTGTTTTGGGTCCCAGGAAGGCAGTTGATCACATTTTCACCAACTAAAAGGCAGTGTAGTGTTTTTTTTTTTTTTTTTTTACAAACATTGTTATTATAAAATGTACACCAATTTAATTAAGTAAAAGGCAGGAATACATTTTTAGAGTGTAACCATAACAAATACTAAAAATTGCAATGTCGTCATGCTCACTACTCAAAAATAGCTGTTGATTTTACTAGTTGAAGAATGTATTCTTTTGTTTTCAAAAAAATTTCAAGCTGTAAAACAGACATGTTATTCCGTAAAGTTTTTTTTTTTTTTTTTTTCAGTGTGCTAATAGTTTTAAAGTGGACCATATTTTTAACATCCTGCTGCTGTAGCAATACAGGTTCTGACATTTTTTACAGTGTAGAAGCTTTCCCAATTGTTTCTGAACAGCACAGGAAGTCAAATCTCTAATCTGGTGACATGACATGAAGGTGCATTTGGTGCATCCTTTCAGAGGGTGTGTGTGCACTCATGGCCTGGTATGCACACACACACTTTGCAGCAAACCCATCACAAGTGTGTGCCCATGCATTTAACTTGTAACTTGTGAGTATTGATGCATGACCCCAGGAGTTCAAGAGGCCTTCCACTGAGGCTGGATTAGCTGCCACTGGAATGTGAGGATCAACAAGTCTGCACACACACACACACTCACACACACACACACACACACACTCACACACGATTCATCGAAGGGGACACTCACTGTTTACCTCCCAGTCTATTAATGTCCCCGCTCTCCTGCTCTCCTGCTCTTGCTGTCTGTTTTCTCGCTGGGAGTAGAGTGGAAATTGGATTTCATGAAAGCAGCGGGGAAATAAGTGGCTATTTTTATCATTTACATCAGCCGATGGCTCGCCGCGGGTATAAATTCAAGTTTGTTGACGTTTATTGCTGTCTCCAGGTTGCAGGATGCACACGCGTTGCCTCCGAGAACGTGTCATGCTCAGTTTGAAATGCACCTTTTTTGAGGAGCTGTGAAAAGTATACGAAAGTGATGAAGAAAATTGGAGCCAGATGAGCTGAAAGAGTTTATCATGTTATAACCAGAGGGTCAGAAGCATGTGTTTTGGCTCCTTATGGGGCACTTAAGCAAGAGATTTTGCTCCTGAGAGTGCAGTTTAGTATGAGATTTAGCCCCCAAAGTTCTTGCGGGCATGTTTAAGTGCCTAAGATTGCATTTGATCGCACATTTTTGCCCCCAAAAGGGCACTTCAGCATGTGTTTTGGCTCCCAAATCCCAGTAAATCATGTTCTTACTCGCCAGGTTTTGACCAGCCAACCAGCTGAGAGTGTTTTACCAGCCATTAGGGCACCAAATCCTGTATTTTGGCTCCCAAGGCACCTAGGTATGAGTTTTGGCAACCAAGAGGTGCCAGTGGCATGTGTTTTGGCTCCCTATATGACACTCTAACCCAAAGTTTGGCTTGTGTTCTAGCCCCCAAAGTGCTTTTCTGTCCCCAAGATAGCATTTGAGCTCAGAATTTGCTCCCAAAAAGGCACTCTAGCATGTGTTTCGGCTCCCAAGAGGATGGTTAATCATGTTTTAATCAGCCATGGGACAGTTATGTGTGTTTTGCAAACCATGAGGGCACTTGATCATGTGCTTTAGTGAATGAGTGGGAAACCCTCAGGTTACCGCCATGTGTGCTGGCGATGAGCATGCAAACAGGAAGCCGTCGCTGACTGATTGATGCACGGCTGCATATTTAACTCCATCCATCATGGGCTGTTTGTGTTTGCAGGGTTTGCGTCCCGCACCAGTCAGTCACTCGTTACATCAGTGCGATGATGGCGTCCTGTTTGCATAAGAGCTTTTAGATTGAAGCTTTGGATGAGGAAACAAAGTGGGCTGGATTATTTACAGTCACAGCAGTTATAGAAAGTACATCTCTATCTACAGTCCACATCAGCGGCCCATAGTGCCTCATAAACTCCGTGATGACTGATAGCTGGCATCAACAAGCAGCATTCTCCAGAGTTGGACCTAAACATACTCACAAGCTGAGTGAACCTGATATTCCCGTTTGTTTTCAAACTCAATTCAGGGGAAAACCCTGTGCCGTACTCATACTTTCTGAAGGGCAGAGGCCAAAAGACAGAAAAAAGGCACAGTGAGTTCTCTGCACTGAAAAAGGCATTTTAGGGAGGGCATCTTTTAGCATATGTTTTGGCTCCCACACAAAAAGAGGCTCCAAAATTTTAACTCCCACGAGGACGGTTTATCCAATTTTAACCAGCCAAAGCACATTTTGTGTGCTTTCCTAACTATGAGAGCACTTTATCAAGTATTTTGGCTCCCAAGGCATGTTAGCATGAGTTTTGGCTACCAAGAAGGACTTTTGGCACCTTTAAAGCATTGCAGCGCAAATTTTGGCTTCTAAGAGGGTGTTTTAGCAATTTTTTTTTGCTCTCAAAGCACTTAGGAGCATGTTTTTGCTCTAAAGAGGGGATTTGAGTCTGTGTTTTGGCTCCCAAGAGGGCAGATTTTCATGTCAAAACCAGCCAAGAGGGCAGTTTGACATGTTTTGCCAACTAAGAAGGCACTCAAGTTGGTGTCTATGATCCAAGTAGGACCGTTGAGTGTTTGTTTTGGTTCCCAAGAAGGCAGTTTATAATATTCAAACTAGCCAAGGGGGCAGTTTAGGGTTTTATTTCACCCACAAGGGCACTTAAGGGCATGTTTTGGCTCCCAAAAGAGTTCTTTAGCGTGAACTATGGCACTGAAGAGCGCATTTTTCAACAAATGGGCCAGAGGGGCACACTACTTGTGATACATAGTGTTAAATAATGATTATTCAGTTGTGTTAGCAAGAGTCACTCAACTGCACATATTCCTACAGTGAGTTGAAACACAGCAGGAAAATCAATAATAGAGCAGCTGACCCAAGGGTGAACCGTGCCGCACGTGAGCGCAATTGCATGCGTGGCGTCACATCCAGTGTCCACGGAGAACAGAGCATTGTTGGGCAGTGACGGGTGTGGCGAAAGTCTCCAGGAAGTTGCACTTGGCTAAAACTTCCTGGAGTGAAACAGGGCGACGAGAAGTGGTTTGAAGCTGCGGTTCGATTGTTTTCTGGAGCGTTCTGTGTTCTAATCAAAGGTCTATTGTGTGCGATTGATCAAACTCAGCTGGGTTTGTAGTTGTTTTGCGTCCCAGCCATGTGCAGCCTCAGGGTCTGAAATCTGTAGACGTGGACTCTGCAGACGTGGTCGACTCCCATCAGAGTCAATCCAGACGTCTTCTATATCAGATTGTGTTTGCAGAAGTTTTCCCGCCTATCTCCCGAGCACATGCAATCATCTCGACACATGTGCGGCCGCATGCGAGAGGCTCGCACACGCACGCCGCATGTAAACGCTACCATGTGTGGAGCGAAAGCCGGCGCAGTCTCTGCCTCCAGCTCTGTCGTCTCCATCATCAACATCATCCGGATTCGACGAAGCAGCAGGTTATAATCCTCGCTGCTCTTTAACTACCTCGCAGGATTAAGGAGGGAGGGGAGGGGAATCCGGCGACCCACGTGGAAAATAAAGAGTCTTACGGAGACTTTACTCTGATCCCGCTGTGTTAAACAGACACACTGGAAAGAGCACAGAGAGAGAGAGAGAGAGAGCGTGCTGCACTTTTCTGTCCGGCTCATGTTCTCACCACTGGTGCGAAAAATAAACCAACTATTCCCTTAATAGGATCAGCGCATAATCTCGCGCACACTTACATGCGTGGAGAATAAAGACGGAGGTGTTAAGTAAATGCACTTTAACACTAATCTGCCTTAGCAGAAGGTGTTTGAATCTACAAGACAGAAAATACAACAAGAATGGTCGGAATGACTTGGCTACCAAAGCACTTCAGGGAATATTTGGCGCCAAACATGGCAATTGAGCTCACGTTTTGGCATAAGCATGTGTTTTGGCTCCAAAGAGGGCAGTTAAGCCTTTGTTTTGGTTCTCAAAGCTCTTAAGGAAATGCTCTGCCCCCCAAGTTGGCACTAGAACCTATATTTTAAATTCCAATCAGGCACTTGAGCGTGTGTTTTGCCTCCCAATGAGGCAGGGAAACATGTGTTTTGGCTCCCGAAGCACTTAAAGACATGTTTTAGCCCCAAAGATGGCAATCAGTCACACCATATGGCTTCTTAGAGGGTGCTTTAACATGCGTTTCGGTTCCAAAGAGAGCAATTAAGCAAAGTTTTGGGCCCAGGAGGGAAGTTAAGCATGTTTTTTGGCTCCCAAGACACTCAAGGGAATTTTTTTGGACCCCAAGATGGCACTCAAACATGTATTTTGGCTTTGAAGAGAGCGTGTCAGCAGGTGTTTTGGCTCCTAAAGCACTCAAGGTAATGTTTTGACCCCAAAGATGGCAATCAAGGACACCATATGGGGCTTACTACACTGAAACATGTGTTTTTGCTCCTAGGAGGGCACTTTGGCATGGTTTTGGTTACCCAGAGAGCATTTTAGCTTATGTTTCGGTGCCCAAAGCACTTAAGGGCAGTTTTTTGCACCAAAGATGGCATTTGTAGTATGTTTTAACCTCTAAGAGGGCACTTTAGCAGGATTTTGGTTTCCAGAGGGCACTTTAACATGTGTTTTGGCTCCCAAGAATGCAGTTTATCATGTCTTAACCAGCTCCTGGGACATTAAATTTTGTATGGCAAGCATTAGGGCACGTCATCATATATTTTGGCTCCCAAGGTACTCAGATGTGAGCTTTGGCCACCAAGCGGGTCAGAGGCCTGGGTTTAAATCTTCTTGAGTGCACAGTTTGACTTACAAGAGGGCAGTTAAGTATGTGTTTTGGCTCTCAAAGCACAAAGAGTCATGTTTTGACTCCCGAAAAGGCAATTCATCATGTGTTTTGCCACCAATGAGCGCACTTTATCATGTGCTTTCTTTTCCAGCTCCATTTGAAGCAGTCAGAATGAGTCTTATCTTCAGAGAGGGTTAAAACACATTTCCTCTGAAGCACGTCTTCAACTTTCAGATTATCCACAAAGACAGGAAGTCTGTTTTTGAGGCACGAGGAGGCCAGAAGTTTCAAGAAAAGTTCTGTGAAGTTAGCAAGTAGTTGCTTGGATCCAAGAGTCATTCGCCAAAAAATGTTGACTTAGAAGACCCTGAGGAGCTTTCAAGCTGTGGTTGCTCTGTTCCGTTTTGAGGATGTTGAACTTTATTTCTGGAAAACAGGGTTCATTTTTTGTTTTCTTTTTCCTTCATTGTCAGGACCGTCATGTGTTTGTCTGCACAGCAGGAAGTAATGGGACAGTCGTCTGGCTTTCTGGCTTACATAACGGCAGATGTGGGAGTGACTAAGTCTGGATGTTTCAACACTCAATAGTGGAACAAAACTCCGGATCGTTTTTTGATGCTTGAGTTCAAAGGGTTAAAACGCGTGTTATTGGTTTAAACAGGAAACATGAGTGAAATCAAGGCGAGTCAGCAATGCAGGAGTCGCAGTCTACATCCAAGGCTCGATGCGTTACGGCCTTTTGGCACAGATGCCAGTGCTCTAATCTGCGAATCTATCTCCTCAACATTCCAGGATTGATGGAGGGGCACATTATTTCTCAGGGAGTTGTTTTTGCAGAGCATGTGTGTGTGGGAAATGGAGTTCTCACGGTGGGAGCATGGCCGAGCCTTCTGACTGTGCAGGGTTTGATGGGAAAGAAATGCCCGTGAGGCTGCTTACACAACCGTTTTGACTGATTGACAGATAGCCTACACACACACAGAAACACACACACACACATGTGCTGTATTGGAGTCTATTTGTGTAAATGGTGGCACACACTGGATCCAGAGCTGCCAGGTTATTTATATCCAGGTCGGTCGTCATCTCAACTCCACTTTGTTTATTCTCTGCCAGTCGATGAAATCTCTCAAGGCAAAAAATAAATGATGAAAGGTGGTTTATTTATCTCGCTCAACACCACATCACTATCTGAAATCTGCACAAGAAGTGAGTGACGACGAGATACGCGGCGAGTGATGAGTCTAAAAGCAATGGTTTGCCCTCTCTGGTTGGCAGAATTGTTGAAAAATGCACAAGAAAGTGCCTTGTGAGTGGCAAAAAACAATAAACTGCGCTCTTGGGAGCCAAAACATGTATTTTGCCAAGTAGCCACCTAGTTGGCAAACACTGCTTCCCCCTTTTTGAGAGGCAATAAAAAATGAGACAGTGCCCTCACTGGAGCCAAAATGCACACTTGATTGCACTCCTGGATGACAGAATACACTGAACTACTCTTTTGGGAGCTAAATTGCTTACCACATGTCCTCTTGGGAGCCAAAATACACATCAAAGTAGTCTCCTGGTTGGCAAAACACTGAACTGACCTCTTCATATACAAATGAGTAAGTACTTTCTTGGGAGGCATGAAAAATGTATAAGTGCTGTCTTGGGAGCCAAAATGCACACATAAGTTCCCTCTTGGGAGCCAAAATGTGGCTTTATGTCTTCTTAGGAGCCAAGCGCACACTATGTTACCCTATTTGGTGCCAAATTGCACACTTAGGTGACCTTCTGGTTAGGAAAACAGACTGAATTGCTCACTTGGGAGCCAAAAGCGCCTTTTTTGGGAGCCAAAATGCTCACTTGAGTACTGTCTTCAGTCGGGAGAACTCTGTAAGTGTCTTTTCTTGATGCATGGCTTTGAAAAAGTCTGTCAGACAAAAGCATTTGTTCCTCTGTGTGTCTTCCATACACACAGGTACATGCTGTATGGAAATAAAAGAAAACATTTACGTTATTGTTACATAAGTTGCTTTGAGTCCAGCCAAGAGTAGGAGCGAGTTGAAAATGCATCTCCACTAATAGTGCTGTTACACAACTTTGGACAGCCTGTGCCACATTTGCTTCCCAAAGTCCCATCCTGACAACAAAAGCTGAATTTGTTTACTTCAGCACATCGTGGTACTGATTTATCCTGTTTTCCAAAAAGAATCCAAACGCAAAACTTGGCTGAGCGTTACCGTCCAAATGTGAAGCTCTTTATTCCTTCAGAAACGCTGATTTTTGTTTGTACCTCAACAACAAATCAAACTGAGGATTCAACATTCATTTTAACGGGCATCAATGTGTAAATAAGAACTTTTCTGGCACTCATATGTGAGTTTAAGCGTCCACTACATTTTGTTTTTTTGTCTGCTTTTGCGTTTAACGAGGCCTTTGGGGCTCAGTCGCAATAATGAGCGACTATTCCCCTCAAAAAGACTGGCAGGCACTTCTAAGCCCTCGAGCGGACTTCAAACATTTTAAAGACAGATTAATATGAAGGGCCGGCAGCCATAATTAGGAGACTTGGAATCTTGCATAATGGTTACATAAGGCAAAGAAAATCAGGTATCAACACTGGGGTTGATAGTAGAGGGAGACGTTGAGGTAATGCGGGTGTTTGTGTGTGTGTGTGTGTGTGGTGTTGGCTCAGGGTATCTCAGCTGTCATTGCTCGACTCTGCGCATGTCAAAGGCTGTAAAATTTCAGCCCGTTTCCAAATTGCATCGCGTCCCACGGTGACGTCGCTTCACCCATCAAAGGAGCTAAAGTGGAGTAACGTCGTGTTTAACAAGCAAGTAATTGCTCCCCTGCCCAGCTTTGACTTGCAAACCACTAATTTGCCTGCAGGGCGCGTTGGGGGAAGGAAGCGAATTGCTAGAGCTGAGAACAAGGCGGAGAAACTTTTTTTTTTAACTTGTCCTCATCCCTCAACAGGGGGGGTGGGGACTGGAAACACAGCAAATCAGACTGATTGAACTGAATACGAGTCGATTAATTCTCCCTCAGAGGAGTTGAGTGAGCTAATGAAGCTGGTTAATCATTAGTAATCCACATGCAGAGTGGAGCAGGAAAACACATTCTTTGCTCCACTCTGAATGGATTGTGGCCTCATGCCACTCTGCAATCAGCACTCAGGCACTTTACCTGCACGCAGAAGTGTGTCCGATTGGGTTTGTTTGAGTTCCTCCAGGCCTCTGTGTGTGTGTGTGTGTGTGTGTGTGAGATTTGAAACTCACTTTAAGGTCACAACTCAGCGGTAGCGCGACTGCTGCCAAACGGAACCGAGCAGTTGACAATTGCAGGCTTTCAACCACCAGAGGTGAGCTTGATTTTCACCAACAAACACTTAAGACGGGAGGGGAACCAGTTTTCATCCATTTTTCCCCTTTTCTGGACAAAATCTTTCACTTCTGGCCAATGGCATGCACAGACATTTTGAAGGACAGGGGTGACAGAAAAAAGGAAATAAAATGGAAATTTTGGCTCCTAGCTCATGTTTTGGCTCCCAAGAGGAGTACACTGAAGTAAGGCCTGCCAACTAAGTCACAGTAATGAGCAACTATTCTCCTCTAGAAGACAGGCAGGCAACTCTAAGCCAACTGGCTGGATATTTTGCCTCCATGGAGAGCATTATCACATGTTTTGGCTCCCTAGATGAGTACACTTAAGCATGTTGTGGATCCCAGGAGAGCTGCTTAGCATGTTTTAACCTTTAGTGTGGTTTCCTAAATATAAGGGCACTTGTGCATTTGTTTTGACTCCCATGAGGATACTTGAGTGCAACTTTGGCACATAGAAGTGCTCTATAGCAAGGCACTTTGGCATGTTTTGGCTCCCAAGAGGACAATTGAGCACATGCTTCTGCTGACAGAGAGGGCAATTTACCATGTGTTTTGATGCCAAGAGGGCATTTCCAGTGTTTTGCCCTCTTAGTGGGCACTTTTGCATATGTTGGCTTCCAAGATGGCACTTGAGCACATTTCGGCTCCTAAAAGCAGAAAGCCTAGGCATGTTTTGACTCCCAGAAGAGCAGTTTGTAGTATTTTTAATGGCCTAAGGGGCAGATGATGATTATTTGCCAACCAAAAGGGTACTTGAGCACATTTTGGCTCCCGAGAGAGCACTGAAACGCAAGGTGGGCACCAATGGGGGTTCATTAGCAAACATTTGCCTCCTGTGAGTGCACTTAAGCTCATGGTTTTATTCCTTAAAAGGCACTGGGAGGGCGCTGGACTCTGTTTTGGGTCCTGAGTGGACACTCCTGCATATTTTGGCTCCCAAGACAGCACTTAAGCACATGTTTTGACTTCCTAGATGAGTTTAGTTAAGCACGTTTTGGCTTCCAAGAGGGTAGTTTATCATGTTTGGGTGGCAGTAAGGAGAGGTTGGTGTAGTTTGCCAACTTGGAGCACACCACAGCATTTGTTTTGACTCCCAAAAAGGTGGGCACCAACTTTAGCATGTCCACTGTTGTCTCATATAATTAAGTCACACTGTGATCAATCTTTCCTTCACAAACTACATGACAATGTTAAAAGACGAAGTTTGCACTTTGCACCAAAGCATTAACATTCCTCTTGACCCTCCTTGTCCCTGCTATGAATTTTAAGTGTTCTCCACCATAACAAGCTGTTTTCTTCACATAACTCTCCATGTGCATGACCTCCCACACTCAAGCTGATAACCCCACATTTTACAGCCGACAATCAGCCTCAAACCACTGAACTACTTCCCCGTACAGTTACGTAACCTTTGTGTAAATATCAGGAATCCATAATTCAGTGGTTATTTTCTCCTCGGGGCGTCGGGGGACAACCCCAAACAGGTGGAGAAGCCTATTAGTCGTTTTCATGTGACAGAATCATGTTCAAACGCACACACGGGCAACTCTTGACGAGCGAGGGTGGTCAGTAATTACAAGCAGATGTGAACCTTCTAGGAGGTTCCAGGTCAGCGAAAACAATTTATGACATGACGCCAGCATGAAGAAGACACACGAAGCGGCGAAGAAAACATTCCAAGGGTCGGATCCTTACACATGTCATCCTTGATTGTAGTTTACACATCGTGACCACGGACGAGGAGGTTACATGTTTAACTTCTCATGAGAAATTTAATGACTGTTTGAGTTGGCTCGCATCCAAGTCATCTGGTTAAACAATGCTAAAGCAAACATGCTAACTGCTCTGTGAGGCTGGATCTGCAGAGAGAGAGAGACACTCTGTTACACTCACATTACACATTATTGGTCAATACTATTACACAACTGCATGATTCAGCTTTCGGTTGCATCCATTGATTCATTAACGGACACTTTCGCCATGTTGTGTAACGCCGCACGACAGAGGAAGTAGAAACTGAGCCGTATCAGAATGCCTCAATTAACCGCCGTCGGGCTTGGCGTTGGTTTTGCAAATCAAGCTTCCTTTAGGGTCAAACTGATTGCAGGATTTGCAGCCCGTTTATTGCTGGAGCCAGCGGATTAAGGGCTTAAACAGAGTTTTATTCCTGAAAAGAGGATTTGCTTCATTGTGTCTATTTACCGCCGAACAGGGTTTCAATGGGGGTGATTCTAGGAGCGGTTGGCGGTTGGAGGTTGGGGACAGACGGGACAGTTTTATCGATACTTTTCAGGCCGGGGACTGATCACACCTCTGCCTCTGTTGCATTATTGAGCAGTGAGCTTTGCTGTTTATTATTAGCTACATGATAGCATGGGGCTGTCAATAAGTCACAGAGGACGGGAATCAAGGATGGCATCAAAACTCACGATATAATGCAACTTGATGACATCACAGTGATGTAAATCTAAATGTGCTATCACACTTTGCATCCCTAGGCCCCTGCGTGCAAGCTCAAGGTGTTTCCATAGCGATATTCCTCTCACTTCCTCAGCCACTTGTCATTTTCTGTGTATGTGTTCCCATGGAAACTGACTCCTTTTCTTGCTTTCAGGCAATGTCTGCAGTTCACTGTATGTCAAAATGGCATGAGTCATCCAACCACATGGGGTTGGTGAAGTCAGCTGATTAATCTTTCCAGTGAAACATCTGTCAGGAGTACAAATAGAGCTTTACATAACATGTGACATGAAGGATATGTTAGGATAAAATTCAGAAGCATCACTCTTGATTTATTCCGGCCCATGCAGAATTGGATTATCCCAAGCAAACTGGTAGAAAATACCATTTGTTAAACTTCACATTATCTGATTAGATCTGCTCGGCCATTCCTGCGAAGCTCCAGGGTGAGAGTTCGAATAAATACACGGGGAAAACAGATGACGGGGGGGCCGCGGCGTCGAGGGCTTAGCAACCGGTTGTATTTTGGAGACAAACATCAGGCGTTAAAAAGATATGCGGCTGATTTGTCTCCATACAGGCTGTGCAAACAGTGTTACATCTCACTAAGCGCACACGTCACACCGAGAGCTGGAATTATGGGAAATGAGCGGCAGGGAAGGCGTGAACGAATGGATTCATGGCGAAAGAAAAACAGGAACTCATTAACCTTCATGGGTAGCAGTGTGAAAAAAGGATGGATGATATCATCACAACGAAATAAATTACCAGTTAGAGCCTCGTTAGAGCCGTTAGGGCCACATAAAGTGCAAGTTTTGTGCAAGTTAAATATTGACTCCCTGGAGGGCCCTATAGTGTGTTTTTGCTCCCAAGTGAACACTTAAGTGTGTGTTTTTCCACCCAGGAGTGCACTCAAGCGTGCATTTTGGCTCCCCAAAGAGCATCCCAGCATGTTGGCGGCTCTTAAGACACTGTTATGTTAGTTTTGGCTGCCTGGAGGGCCTCAAAGTTTGTATTTTGGCTCCCAAGAGGTCCCTCTAGTGTATGTTTTGTCCCCCAAGTGTACACTTGAGTGTGTTCTTTTGCACCTAAGGGTGCACTTTTGTAAGTTTTGACTCCCAAGGCAGTTTTTTGTGTTCCATCAGCTAAGTAGGCAGTTTTTTTCAAATTT
The DNA here is from genome assembly GCA_008086565.1 of Thalassoma bifasciatum. Classification (NCBI taxonomy): domain Eukaryota; kingdom Metazoa; phylum Chordata; class Actinopteri; order Labriformes; family Labridae; genus Thalassoma; species Thalassoma bifasciatum. Next base: position 130,673 of record RPOG01001270.1, read on the forward strand.
CATTTTCATCTTAGAAGGCACTTTAGGTTGAATTTTCACCAATTGGACCATCAGTGGGGGTGAGGGCCCCCCTCTGCCCAACCTCTGTAGACACCACTGCATTTGGTTGGAGGATATTCTGCCCTTACAATTTCGAAATGGTTTGCATCTGTGGTGTTTTGACCCTCTTGAGATAATCCACACAACTTATCCTCCAACAAAAAGCGATGTTGTCAAAAGTTAAACCTCACAGCTTAACTCTTGGACACTTCAGGTTTCGGGAATTAGCCTGCCCCCTTCCCTTTTCTGTCAGCATTCCAGGGGTTTCATAGTTCAACACTCAAGAACCGAAGCTCATCCGTCCCCCTTTCGGAGTCCCCCGCTGCGCAGAACCGGCCTGACCGAGCACAGGCACTCCTATTTAACTTCTCCAACTGTTTGTCTTTTCTTTCCTCGAGCGTGTGTACGTTCACGCGCATATGCGTGTGTACCTCTTCACGCTGCGTGTGAGGTCAAGCGGCAGGGAAAAGGGCCGAGTCAGTCAGTCGATAAGGAATGGCACACACAAGGGAGCGCGCACAAAAACAACACACAGCTGGGCCGAATAAAAAAAGAAAAAAAAAAAAAATAGAGACATGCCACTTCTACCTGCTGGCTCAGTCACACACACATCTTGTTTTTCTCCTGTCACTGAATGACGCCTCTGTTGCTTCTCTGCTCCGAATGGGGTAGAATAACAAGAGGGTTGACCACAGGAGGGATATACTAGTTACCCCGGAAAACCTTTTTTTTTTTTTTTCCCTTTCCTCCTTACCCCGCTTTAAAGAGTCAACATGATGGAATTTTATTTTCTGGAGAACAAAATCACGTAAACACAGACACATTAGAGAACACTTGTAATCCCCTGTCTGGATAAGGCATTAGATAAATTGCAGCAGTGTCTCCCTCCTCTCCCTTTACCCCTCCCCCCTCTCTTTTAACCTCTCCCTTTTCCTGACCCCTTCCCCCTGTAGACGGGGAGGAATGTCTCAGAAATCCATTATGATTCACTTTAATCTATTACGCCATCCTTAACCTGTCTCTATACCCTATACAGACTCCTTCTTTTTACGCTTAGAACATATTGCGAATCCATCATCCAGGCTGCTTCATGTCCTCAGCTGCTCCTGCATAGACACCACCCTCCCCTGCCCTTCCCCCCCCACCCACCACCACCTCCTTTAAAGGGTAACTCAGTTTTATACATTTGGTTTGGATTTGGTTTCATCATCAATACCCACATGTTGCTTTCAATCCAGCTTTTTGCATTCCCTCTATAATTTTTTATGACTGTAATTACTGCTTATGCTACGTCTTATCTAATATAATCTGCTCCCGAGCTCATCATCGATTACAATCACACGACGACGAAAAAGCTTTTCCATATTTTCTTTACCACTCAAAGAAAGCAAAGGCTGATGTTTTACCTTACTTGGCCTATAAATGTTTCTTTACCCCTTCAGAATCAGAGAGCATAACTGATTCTGTATGGTAAACAGTGGCGCGCACAGACTTTGTGAAGGGCATGGGCATGGGTAAACCCCCCCCCCCAAAAAAAAGAAAAAAAGGAAGGCATATATAGTGGGCAGTTATGCAATTTTATCTCCGAAAAAGAATTTTAGCCCACATTTTGGCACCCAGAAATGCACATCAGTATGTATTTTGGCTTCCTAGCAGGCACTTAAGCCCATATCTTTTTTTCAAGAAGGCAGTACATCATGTTTTAACCAGCAAAAGATGAAGTTTACTGTGTTTTTCTACTCAATTTGACACACTTTCACACACTTTTTGACTCTAAGAGGACACTTGCGCACACCTTGGACACTCATTTTGGCTCCCAACAGGGCACCTTAGTCTGTGTTGTGGCTCCCAAGGGACTTAAAATGGTGCTGAAACTCTTATTTTGGCTCCCCAGAGGACACCTTGGTATGTGTAATGGCTCCTAAGAAACTGAAGCATGAATTTGGCTTCCTGAAGGGCACTTGAGCACGAGTTTTGGTGCCTAACAGGACGCTTTATTAAACCCTTGACTCCAACCATAATTTGTTTTTCATAATTTTTCTAGGGTGACTTCACCTGGAGCAGCCTGTCGGGGAGGAGCGTGCGGCTGACACCGGTCGCCATCCAGAGCCTGTCAGAGCTGGAGAGAGCCAGGCTGCAGGAAGTGGCGCTCACCCGTTTGCTCCAGGACTATGACCTCGGATGTCAGATTACCATGCCAAAAGGTGGGATTTGAATGTTTCTTAGTTCTGGATGGTTGGGATTTACTGCCTCTGCATGCTTCGGATAGGGTCAAGCTTCAGATGCTAACATTTACGCGGCTGTTAACTGTGACAAAACACATCTGCAGCCCAAACGCTCCTCATCCTCACCCTTGAGCTGCTACTTTCAAGTGGATTAACGCTCCAGGCCCCTGACCACATCCTCCTCTCATGCCTTGAGTGTATCTAAGGAAGTAGTGTTTAGGGAAGTCGTGACAACATAGAGACTTGGATGTAAACCACTTCACTTCGGGATCGGGTGCTTCCTGTTTAACGCCCCCGCCCCTCCTCGAAGCAACACGCGACTCCCTTTCCGCAACCAGTCACCATGTCAACTCTATCAACAAGGCCCAGAACGACACAGCTGAAGGGTTAGGGAATGACTAAATTAGGCAAATGCATCAAGAGGAGGCAGAGTGGGGCACTGAAACTGGTGCGCTTGTGGTTTCCCAGTAGGCGCGCCCATGCTATAAATATCACAAGCTCAAGATAGACAAACATATATAATCCAACACAATGCAAAGCAAAGGGGTGGAAGTAGAGTCCTAGTTGCAAAAGGACTCTTGCAGTAGCTGAAAATGTGCTCAAGTGGTGGCGTTTGAGGTCGAAAAGTCTTCTTTTCATCACTCACAGCAATTTTTACCACGATGGGATAGAGCAGTGATTCCCAACCTGTGGGTCGTGGCCCCTTGTTGGTCCACGAAGGTACAGCAAATGGGCCGCAAAATCATTTCCAAAAACGTATTTTAATGGAGTGTAGTTATATAAAGATACAGGGTACAACTAGATAGACTGCGATACAGATACACATAATAACATTTAAAATGCTAAACTCGGTTAAATTTGAAAGGAAATTAAAAGAGTTCAGATATTCATATGTGAAAAAAGTCACCTATGAAGGCATCTTATTGCCCTATAGGTAGCATCATCTGAAAACTAACAACAACCTGAAATGTAATTAAAAAAAAAAAAAAAATACATGAAGATAAAAATGTAAAGAATAATTTTTTAACTGTTAAAACCTCCATTACATTTAAAGGGATTTTTGAGCTTTAATAAATAGAGCTTTTATAAATAAATAGAGCTTTAATTAATAAATAGAGCTTTGATATATAGAGCTTTATTAAATATATAGAGCTCTAATAAATAAATAGAGCTTAAATAAATGAATAGAGCTTAAATAAATGTGCGTGTGTGTGTGTGTAACAAAAGCTGATGATGTCATGGTACATTCAGGTACTGTGGGAAACTTGAGTATCTGACAATTTCACCAGTTTTTTTGGGTTATGGATTTTAGAAATAGTTTGTAAATGCCCATCATTCAGAGGTATGTTGTAGTTGAAATTTTGAAGACTTTAAAGTGGGCCCTGAGTTGGAAAAGGTTGGGAACCAATGGGACAGTGGATGTTCCGAGCAGCCGTATAGTGCGGCCTGTGGATTATCCCAGGCCTTGCATTCCAGCTGAAGGTTAAACCTCTCCCCAGCATGATTTAATACGTACTTGTCTGTGTTGCTTATGAATTCCAGAGCCCCTAACGGCCGCCATGTGCTTGCTAGGGAAATATTTCAGCTTGTGTGTAAGATGGAGAGAGAGAGAGAAAGGGAAAGAGTGTGTGCAATTGCTATTGCAACGGCGCTAACGCGGGCGTAGGAGCCCCCGCCACTCCTCGTATTTACGCGGGGCGTCAGGGGTCTTGTTTCCAGAGAGAAAACAAGGGATGAGAAAAGAAGGGTGTGATGAGAAAGGAGAAGACGAAGACGTTCAGGAGTTGAGGTTTTTTGGAGGTTCGGGGGATTTCCGTACGGCTTTGGGAGCCATCTGTCAAAAATCCAAACCATTTCCTATCTTTGCTCCCACCTCCCCACCCCTCCCCTCTCTCCATCATAACATCTGCTTTCTTTCTCCAGTGTCTCACCCCTTCCTTGTGAATTCCCACCTATGCTCCCCCTCTTGCAAGTCCTTGTGCAGTTTTCCTTACGTCTTGGACTCTTGAAAGGATGTGAAAATGCAATAAATCTTCCTCAACGGCAAGAAACTGGCGCTTAAAAATCAGCAGCAATGTGGAACTTGTTCAGAATTGTCTCAAAAAATTGGATAAATACTGAAATCAAACCTAGAACAGGCAAAACAATACTCTCAGTATGATCCACAATGATCCGCACATTGTCGGTTATGGACACCACAAACCAAACAGGACAAAGCAACTCAAAAAAGTTGCTGAGGCTCACGAACCCACATCCTGAGACTTTCAAGTTGCCCCAGTTGCGATTTCCAGATCTTCCTGATCATCAATCAGGAACCATCCGTCATGTGGACAGCCGACAAAACAGGCCCTCCTACTCTAAGTGCACTCCACATGTGCATACACTGAAAAAAAAACATCTTCGAAGAAGTAAATTTAACTCCATTGATTCCTTGAACTCAACAATAAAAGTTCAAGGTGTTTTTTTTTTTTTGAGTTCATCCACAACAAGAGACGTTATTGTTATTTTTACTGTTTCATTAAGTATTTCTGGAAACGAAACTTAATTCCTTACTATACCTTGTTACCATGAGGGGGAGGGCACACAGTGGACATGAGAGCCTGCTGTACATGGATGTGTGTGTATATGTATGTATATAAGTATTTATGTGTGTCTATGCATGTATATTTATGGATGTGTATGCATATGTGTATATGTATGTATGTGTGTGTATATATATATTATATATATATAGATCCAACAGAATTTTATTTTATCAGTGTATAAGCTTCCCCTTGTACTGGAAGAAGTTTCTGATTATGATTTAACACAATCATCTGCTGACTAATACCGAAGCTGACCCCGTTTGACATCCCAGTAAATGGATTTGAGTTCGCAGACGTGCCCCCCCCAGTTAATCTAAGCTTATTAGATACATAAGAAAGATAAAATATGGAAAGCATTCACTGCACATGATTTATTCTCTTGTTTTGTGTTTTTTTTTCTCCCCCGGCACAGATGGGCAGAAGAGGAAAAAGTCGCTAAGGAGGAAGTTGGACTCGCTTGCGAAAGAGAAGAGTAAAGACAAAGGTACGCAGAGTTCTTTTTTAAAGGCAGGTTCACTGGGTTTTCTCTTTCTTCTCTCCTTGTCACGACTCTAAACATTGCTCCCTGCGGGCGGAGAGACAGGCCAGCGTATGGTCCCCGCCCCCCCCAAGGCAGGTGAGGAGTGAGGTTATGAAAACAGTGTGTGTTTGCTGGGCTTTGACAGTTTATATTTAGAGTAAGTGAAGGAACGCCCTGTTTGGGGACCGAGCGATGACAGAGAGGTGCTGTGTTGCTCGTCGTGTATGCACTTTGCGGCAGAAACAGCTGAAAGATGAAAGCAGAAAATTTTTTAAAAAGTAATAAACAGCACATTCTTACCATTGGAGGGGGCACTAAGTTCTGCATGCGTGCCATTTTTGACTCCCAGGAGGGAACTTCGGCCCGTGTTTTGGCTCCCAAAAGAGCACATGAACACACATTTTGGCTCCCAGAAGAACTCTTGAGCTACTGTACTGGTTAACCATCGTGTATTGAGTGGGCACTAGTGCATCTTTAGTTTCCAAAGACATCACGAGTGTGTTTTGGCTCCCAAGAGGGCAATTAAGAATCTTTTTTTGCCTCTCAGAGCTCTTTAGCACTGGTTCTGGCTCCCTATAGAGCTCTTTTGGCAGATGTTTTGACTTCTAAGAGAGCATGGCATCTTAGGTGTTGGTTTCCAAGTCTGTTTTTGCTCCCAAGAGTGCACTTTTCATTGTTTTTTGGCTCCCAGGAGTGCCTTTTAGCCTTCCAAGATGGTACTTTGGCACAAGTTTGCATCACAAGATGCCAGTTCAGTGTGTTTTGCCATCAGGTGGGGGTGGGGGGGTTGGGAGTGGGGTAGGGTTCAGCATTTGTTTGGGCTCCCATGAGGCCCCCGCCCCCCACGTGCACACCCCTGATTCACAAGCTTGCCCCAAACTAGAGTGGATATCATCCAATCACCTCAGACCTACAGTTAAATACCATGAAGTCATTTCTATACGTTACATAACGTAAATGAACTCGTTTACAAGAGCGAGAACTCTGTGTTTTCCCTCCTCTACGGTACATGTCTGGCTCTGCTTTTCCCAAGCAGATGGCTCGGATGAAGCTGCGGTCTAACCTGCCAGATCGGTTCCAAGTTTAATTTTCTCTCAGGGTCCGTGAAAAAAGACGAGTGTTTTACTTTGAAACAAGCCAGGCGTTTTTTTAGTGAGAGGGAACAGAGAGTACGAGGAGCGCGTCCCATCATGTGAGCGAAGTGGACGATCAAAACCTCATTTTTCTGTATTTTCTCCCTGAGAATGTTGACTTATGAGCATGACTTGTACATTAAAGGATCCAGATTCAACATGTGTGTGGTTATGGATGTCCATGTACGGGTTACGTAACCCCATGTTGATGCAGAACAAATTCGTTGTGTCACAGTGTAAGTGGTCGAGTTGGTTGTGGAATGCTTTCCCTCTCTTTATGCCACACACACACACATACACACACTGAACAGCTGGACTGTTTTCTCTCAGCTGTTGGCTCCTGTAACATGTAGCCCACGGTGGCCTAGCATGACATCACCGCTCTGCGAAGCCCTGCGTTGATTGCGATTCTTTTGTGTAAACTTTCGCTAAACTCCATCTCTTGCATCTTCGTGCCAAAACAAACCGGCGTCACTCCGCGGAGCGATTGAAAATGAACACAGAGCTCCTCGATAGCATGTTCGCTGTTATACCTCACCGCTGAGAGGCTTCTAATTTTGGCCTGTATGGGGAACTGGACATCACTTGTGGTCTGGAATCATCAAAGTTGTGTTATTATGGTCAGAAGACGTAGGATTAGTGGTGTGTCAAAGCTTAGAGTTTCTTCCTGTGATGTCTTATTTTGGAAAACAGATGTAGCCGCTGGAGTTTTACGGACCATGTAAACGTGTTAAAAGCTTTTATTGGTGGGTTTAATGCAGGGATGTCCAAACTACGGCCCGGGGGCCAATTGTGGCCCTCGCTGTCTATTTTTAAGCGGTCCCCAGCTCTCATCTTACCATGTGTTAGTTTTGTCACTTAAACTAATCATGCATTTGGCATGATGCAAAATGTGCTCCATGAATTGTTTAGATTAGAATTTGAAAAAAAAAACCACACATGAGAGGACCAAAAAACTGAATTAAAGATATGAAATGGTCAAAAAAAGACAAAAGTTGAAGCATGGTTTCCGATACGGCCCTTTTGGGAAAAAGTTTGGACATCTCTGGTTTAATGGGAGATATGTTTAATGTGCTTTTCTGGATTTTTTTAAAAAGAGGCTTGAAGAAAGTTCCTTTTTTTTCCCAGAATGCATCCCACAAGCCTTCAGTATACCGCTCTCCCAGGTCATTGCTAATGACAGGACGCACAGGCAGCGACAGGACAGTTTCCGCCAAGACCCGCCACAGCGCGAGGAGCATAAAGACTCGTCCGACTTGGTTTCATCCATCATTCAGGTTCGTCAACTTTCCAAATAATTCTCTTAAAGATTGAACTGAAAATGTTTCAACATCTGACATCATCCATTTCCTACAGTTCGCCACGAAGAGACCGTCCAATAAGGAGCTATCGAGCAGTAACTCCTCTTTGAGTTCCACGTCCGAAACCGCCAATGAGTCAACGTCACCCAACACGCCAGAGGCAGCACCACGAGCACGCAGGAGGGTAAGATCACTCAACCATTTTGGCTCCCAAGTTGGCACTTGATGCTGTTTCAACCAGCAGAGGAAGCAATTTAGCAGGTGTTTTGGCTCCCAAGAGACATTTCTGCACCTAATAAGGCACTTTGGCTTACATGTTTTTGGCTCCCATGGTGGCACTTAAGCAAACATGTTGGTTTTCTGGAGTTGAATGTTGTGCACTTTTTGGCTCCCAAGATGGCCCTTTAGCTTGCATTTCTTTGGCTCTGAAATTTTATATGTGCATTATGCAATAGCGTGCATGTTTTAGCTCCCTATGGTCATTTAAGAGTTTGTTTTGGCTCCCAAGTGAGCACTTTTGGTTCCCATAAGGACACTTCAGCATCTGTTTTGGCTCCCTAGTGAGCACTTTGCATGCATTTTTCAACAGTGGGCCGGCAACTGGCACCTCTTTTGCACACAGCTTGCCAAAATCCTCTGAATGAAATGTCGGTCTGAACCCACAGGGTGGCATGTCAGTGGACTCCATCACAGACCTGGACGATAACCAGTCCCGCCTGCTGGAGGCGCTGCAGCTCTCTCTACCTGCCGAGACACCAAGTAAGAAGGAGAAGCACCGCGACAAAAGGCTGAGCCTTAACCCTATTTACCGCCAGGTTCCACGAGTGGTCGACAGCTGCTGCCTGCACATTGAAAAATACGGTGAGGCAGCTGAATTTACAAAATATTTACATTCACTCTTCACTTTTATCACACTTATGTTATTGTTTCAATGTCATCTCAGGTTTGCAGACAGTTGGGATCTTTCGAGTGGGGAGCTCCAAGAAGAGAGTCCGACAGGTGAGTGTTCATGAGAGTTTTAAAATAGACCTCAGAGAAGTCTAGTCTGTGTGTGTCTATGCTAGTCCGTCTGTATTATAAACCCACTAAATCAAATAGTTAGTTTTCTCACATCTGTTTATATGAAATGTGACAAGTGTTGAATCTTTTTCACTTTCTCCTCCTCTGTGTTTATCTAATCCAACCTCAACATTTATGTATTTGCCACCTTTGTTGTCGAACTGTGAATGAGGATTTATTACTCAGAGAGTGTGCTGCTTGAAAAACCCATGTAAGGCCAATAACAGACTAATTCTCTCGAAATGTCTCATTTTTAGCTACGGGATGAGTTCGATCGTGGCATAGACGTCCAGCTGGACGAGGAGCACAGCATCCATGATGTGGCTGCTCTGCTGAAGGAGTTCCTCAGGGACATGCCGGATCCTCTTCTCACCAAGGAGCTCTACACGGCTTTTATCAACACCACATGTACGCGTCTGTGTCTGTGCTGCGACACCTTCCTTCCCCTAGACCCTTCCCCCTCCCATATGTACAAGTCTTTCATTTTTTTTTTTAATGCTTTATAATGAGCTTTTTCGCTGAGGTGTATTTTCATTCTTTTTTGATGCTTTTGGACCATTTTTTTTTTTATTACTTTTTGAGTATTGTAGTACTGCTTTTTGGCAATTTTACAACCTGCCCCCCCCAAAAATATTGCTACTCTTTACTCCCCCCCCCTCTTTTTACTACTTAGATTGTTTCTTTTTTTAAAGGTAGTTTTAAACAGTTTGTCTCTTTGGTTGAGCAGGGTTGAATAACTCTGGTGTAGAACAGAAAACATCTGCTGCAAAAAAAAATAAAAATCCGGCATTTTGACGCATTTAAGGTTATAGAAATATTGCACTCTGTGATTGGAATAGAAATGCAACAGGACATATTGGGATTTGATTAAATTTGTGATTAATTGTCCTGCCCTAAATCCAAAACTGTGCCCTCTACAGTTGCCTAGTTTGTGATTTGTTTTTTTCCCCTCTTCCTTCCTCTTGTTGCTCTTTTTCTCATCTAATGAAATGGGATGCTAACCCACAGATCTCCTGCAATTTTGTTGCTCTGAAACTTAAGTATCTTGTATCCCATGTGTGTTGCAGTGCTGGATCATGACGAGCAGCAGGTCGTCACCCAGTTACTCGTCTACCTGCTCCCAGCATGCAACAGCGACACCCTGCATCGGCTGCTGGAGTTTCTGTCCACCGTGACCGATCACGCCGAGGACCGTCTGGACAAAGACGGACAAGAGGCGAGTGTTGCTGTTGATAAACAGGAAATGTGATCAAGTGGAAGTCTCAAAAGAAGAACTTGGCGTGTAAACATGTCCCTGTTTCCACCTCATTGCGAGGAAATGAGCGTGAAGTGATAAGAATCACTGAGTGGGTTCATGTTTTCATCCAGACCCAGTGCCACTGCTCAGCCTCTATATTTGTCTTGCTGTGATTCACACCCGCTGAGGGAATGTTTGTGCACAGATGGAAGTCAGTTTTGTTGTTTCTGTGTCCCTTCACGACTTCACGGCGACTGTATCTGCATCTGACATCGTGACAGGAAGTCACTTTGAAATAATTACAGCCGCAAGTGGATTAAGAGGTCACTTCAACATGTAATAATTGGTGCGGTTAAGTGTGTTTTCTCCACCTGAGAGGATCCTTTAGTGCATGTCTATGCTAAGACTACACTTACCAGCACATTTTGGCTCCAAAGAGGGCTTTTAAGTATGTGTTTTGGCTCCCAAGCCATTTGAGCATGTGTTTTAGTTCCGAGAGGGCTTGTTTTGGCTTCCAAGGGTGCACTTTATTATGTGTTTTGGCTCCCAAGTTACTTTAACTTTAAACATGTGTTTTGGCCATGAGGATGGCCTAAATTAATGATTTGGCTTTGGAGAGCGTCCTTTGGCGCACATTTGGCGCCCAAGAGAGCACTTTGAGTGTGTTTTGGCTCCCAAGAGGACCTCTTGCATGCGTTTTACAACTATTTAGCCACTGTGCACACCAAATAAGGCTCTTTAAAAATCAAGTCTCAAATCCAAATTCCTCTTTTTTATCTTTATCCGAACACAGATCACAGGAAACAAGATGACATCTCTCAACCTGGCCACCATCTTCGGCCCCAACCTCCTCCACAAGCAGAAGAGCTCGGACAAAGAGTTCAGCGTCCAGAGCGTGGCGCGCGCCGAGGAGAGCACGGCCGTCATCGCCGTGCTGCAGAAGATGATCGCCAGCTACCAGAGCCTCTTCATGGTCAGTCAGTCGGCGAGCTCGCGCGTTCTCCCAGCATTCTTGTGTAGGCTCGCAGTAAGACGATCCCTCTCTGCTTTTGCAGACAAGAACGTTTCAGCGAGGCTTTTTTCTTTCCAAAATAAAAGCATGAAATCCTCCTGGTGTCAGAAGAGGGGGAGATCTTGCACTGATTACCGCCCACCATCAGCTGCTTTTGTTCCTCTCTCTTCTCAAACGGCGCAGACGGAGCGGCTCGGGTCACTTTAGGTCCGAAACCTTAAACCGTGAGGTTTTGTAATCTGCCGCTGCCAGTCCCCCCGAGGCTCAGATTCCTCCTGTGAGCCAATAAAGAACGATTAAACACGTATTGTGATTCAGGCTCTACTGGCTTAGTCTTAGTGAGTGAAAACAGGTTGAAAGGTGGCTCCACTTCTGTGAATGACATCTGAAAACTGTTTCGCAACTCGCTTACGTTTGGCTAAAATCAGGACTTTCAGAGTAGAGATAGACCAATATGGTTTTTCCAGGGCCAAGACTGATTACACTGGTAAACACAATTTTTGAGTTAGGTTTGACAGCTGTTTTTAATCATTTTTGGGTGCAGAATCCAAAACTGATCTCAGTTTTTCTCTATCACATCAAGTTTTTGAACTACAGGATCAAGTGGACAAGTATTATAAGTAGTCAAGGAAATCAAAGTCACATACAATCAAAAGGTACCATGTTTTGGTACCTATACACATCCTTGTGGCTGTGAGGGACTGGAAGAGAAAGTTACTTTCCGTGATGGACTTTGGCATGGAGTAGCATTGGGATTTTAATTGGTGCATTATTAAGATAAAAACACTGTGTTGTTTCTAACAGTTAACTTGTGTTCTAGGTTCCTCCTGATCTGCAAAATGAGGTTTTGATGAGTCTGTTAGAGACCGATCCAGACGTGGTGGACTACCTTCTGAGAAGAAAAGCATCACAGTGAGTTCTTCACTTTACATTACATTTTATTTACACTATTGGATCTTTTTTTCATTACATTTCAGGTTGTTGTTATTTTCTGGTCATGCTACCTATAGAGGAATAACCTGCTTTCTTAGGTGACTTTTTTCTATTTGTACCTTGTATCTTTATATAATTACACTCCAATAAAATACTTTTTTGTAAAGGATTTCGCGGCCCACCGGGGGGCCACGGACCACAGGTTGGGAATCAGTACTCTAATGATTATGATCAAGATCCCAATTCATTTCGTTCCAGGAGTCCGGACATGCTTCAGGCAGAGGAGCCCTTCACCTTGAGCGAGCGCCGCTCCTCCAGCGACTCCAACAAGGCGTCCAGCGGCGAGGTGTCCCCGTACGACAACAACTCGCCAGTTCTCAGCGAGCGGCGGGGAGAACAAGGAAGTCCGGGGAGTGAGCAGCTCTACCGTGTCCCAGAACACTTCACTCTGCCTGGAGCTGAGACTTGGGGAACAAAAGGTCAGATTATTTAGATATTTAGATTCTAAACAGTTTAATTTCTCAGTTTTAATTGGTTCTGAATGCTTTGTTGGACACTTGTTGCCTTTCAGACTCTTTATCAGAGGAACATGCCAATATTTGGGGCACATGGCACTCCACTCTGAAACCAGCACTCAAGGACCAACCATACACAGGTACGTTCTCTCCTGTTCTCTCCTGTAGAACGCTCTGTGTCCCGCCTATTAAAGTGTGTTTAATCGCACCGACGTGGTTGATATTGTGCTTCCAGGTTCCCATGGCAACATGTCAGAGGGAAGCTCCCGCAGCTCGCAGGAAGGTCTGGATGGACTCCATGGTGACGGCAGGCAGCAGACGACATTACACCGGACTCAGACGGCGCCTGGCGTCACCGAGCTCAAACCACACCCCCCAGTCACCAGAGTGTGCACCAGCCCTCACGTCGGACGCCCGCGTAACCCCTCGGTGACGTCACACCTTAACAGCACGCATAGAGCGAGTGGGCCTACGCCAAGTCCCTCGAGATCTCAAGCAAAGACAAGCCCTGATGACAGTCGTTGTCCCCCCCCTTACAACGCCCACCATCGACTGGCTGGTACGCAGAGTTCCCCTCAGCTGGCGACGCCCCAGCAGCCCTCTGGGAGGCCCAGCGGGGCGCAGAGTCACTCAACGTCCGCGGCAGAGCCACAAATGGCGCCACATACGCCGGAGTGGCAGGACTGGCAGAGGGACCGGTGGCAGATCTGGCAGTTGCTCTCCTCGGACAATGCCGATGCACTGCCTGAAACGTTGGTGTGACCTGAGACTTTGATCTGTGAGGCCACCGTGGACCATTCCCACACAGGAGGGGGAGGAACTTAAATGCAGAATAAGTTTTGCCCCCTTAGAGGGGAAATCTTATCCTAACACCCTCAAAGCATTCAAGCTTTCCGGTGTGACGTGAAAAAAACTCTCAAACCCGTCCAACGACAATCACTCCTTTAAAGGGTGGTCAGCTTTTTAAAGAGGGGTTGTATGAAAAACTTTTATCACCATATAAGCAGCAGAATAATTCCTTAAGGGTGAAAAATGCACAAAATGATCACTCCCTCATTTTTTTGTGGACCCCTCGCGGCTGTGATACCAAATACAACCCCACTTTAAAGTGCCACACCCCCCTCTTTAAATCGAACTCCATTCCTTCTGCTCTTCTCCCGCATCTGTTGTTGTTTACGTGCCCAGCTGCTGCCTTATTGTACAGACGGATGTCGAAAGAGTCGCTTCTGCCCCTCCTCTTTACGATTCAACCCTCCTACAACAAATACCTCAGAAACGTGTTACCGTGGCGATGTATTCTTGTCACAGCGAGTCGAGTCTTTATATATCAATGGAGAACAAGAGGAATTTATTTCTGTTATTTGCTACATTTCCTTTTTTTTTTAAACACAGTTTTCCCCTCCATGGGGAACATAGGCGATGGTTGTTGCTGCTAAATGTGGAATTTGTCGTCACATAGGTCCAAAAAAGATCAAATGTTGAATATGTATCAATGTCAGATTATGTCTGAGTGTATATAAACCAACTGTTGATAAAACCTACGTACACATTATCTATGTAAATTGACATGTAAAGTATATAATTTCCAATCTACTTACACTTTGACCCTTTAACTGGCAGTTGGTGTTCGCCTGTTTCTGTCTCTAATATTGAATGTAAAGTGCTTTGCTTGTGGCCTATTTGCTTGGATCTTGTTATAAAGCACTCAGCTGTAAGTTCGCTAATATGTACTCTTGCAACCTGCAGTGTTGCAGTAACAATGTGCCAAATTTTCCTTTTTTTTTTTTTTTTTTACAATATAATATTTAAAGTCAAGTCGATCTCATTTCAGTTATTTTCCAATAAAAAAAGATTCAAGAGTGATTCAGTTAATTTAATGATATTAAAGACTTAATATCAAGTATGTGCCATATTCATAGATACTAAATTTTCTCAGTGGATATTTGCTGGCAAATATTTCTCACTTTCCCATTAAAGTCCCATTCAGCCAAGCCATTTCAGGAATTCTGTGAAGTGCTTTGTCGCCATCTAGTGTCCAAATGTTCACATAGCACGATGCAGCTTCAACATGTTTCTCTTCTCTCTTCTTATTCTGGTTGTGGGGATGATAAAAAAAGGAGAAGAATCCCACTCACAGAGTCTTTGTTGATATTTTTGTGGGGTTTACTGGGTCCAAGTTGTAAAGGAAAATCTGTTTTTTTGTTGTTTTTTTTTTGTACTGTGTGTCATCATCAATATGCTACAATGGAATTAAATGTGATAACATTTACAGCTGCTGTTGGAGTTTATCGCAAATGTTCCTGTGAATCAACACAAACTACATTTAACTGATTAGTTCAGATGTGCACATTTCTTTTATTATTATTATTTTTTATTTTAGTTGAATTATTTAACCATAATCACAATTATAGACAGACATTTAGAAATGACAACAACAAGTCACAATATTCAATGTTACATCAGAAAAATTAGCCATCAATAAAATTTTCTGTCATTTAAAGTCATTGATATTGTTTAGGTCTTCAGTCACGCGTTAAAAAATACATCAAAATGTTTAATCTATCACAATGGTTGAGACCCCCCCACCCCCCTCCCTTTTCACACAATGGACTATTCCATGTTACCGCACAGGTGCGGAGTTACTGGAGCAAAACAAACCTGCCGGTGCGACTTTTGAGAGTTTTGAGGAAAAAAGAAAGAAGAAAATGAAGCGGGATTATTCCAGCAGAGATGAGGAGAAGGAGAGAAGAGTCTATAGAGTTATTATCAAAACTACCGAAGGTATAAGGCTTATGTCAACAGCCCACGAGGAGGAGGAGGAGGAGGAGGAGGAGGCAGTGATGAAGTGGAGAGTGACACTTTCCATCACACAGATGTGAGTATTAAAGCAGTTGAAATGATAAACTATACTATGTTTTAATCAATAACAATAAAAGAATTGAGAACTTAAGAAGTTGGAGACTTTTCTCAAATTAACACTGATGATAAACATTAACATTCAAAGTGTTTGTTTATACATAATCTATAGGACAGAGGGGACATAAAAACATGGTTATGTTGTTAGAATTTAAGCTGTCAGATAACTGTAACTGAAAATGTAATATGATAACTGATAAAATTATAAATTTAATATCTACATATTTAGCTCATATTTTGGCTCCCAAGGGAACAATTTACCAAGAATCAACCAGCTAAGAGGGCCTTGAGTGTTTGTTTTGGCTTCCAAGAGTGCACCTTAGCATGTGTTTTGGCATCCGGGAGGGCACTTCAGCATTAACTTTGACATACTTGGATGTTCCAACATGACAATGATCCAAAACACACTGCCAAGTGGACCTGCCATTAACTTAAGCAGAATAAAGGGAAGGTTCTGGAGTGGCCATCTCAATCTCCTGACCTCAAATTCATCAAGCCACTCTGGGGGGTTCTGAAACCTGCATTTCATGCAAGACAGACCAATAACTTACAGGAACTGGAAACTTTTTAAGTGGCCCTGCCATTACCTAGAGCAGAATAAAGGGAAGGTTCTGGAGTGGCCATCTCAATCTCCTGACCTCAATTTCATTGAGCCTTTCTGGGGGGTTCTTAAACCTGCAGTTCATGCAAGACAGCCCAAGAATGTACAGAAACTGGAAGCTTTTTAAACACACGAGTGACAGAAAATACTTTGTTATTCATATTCTTGAAAAAATGGTGGAGAAGTAATACATTCTGCCAGGGAATGTGAACTTATGAGCACAACTGTAATTGTGACATTTATCCCTTTGCATTGACTGATACTAGGTCTTCTCTCCTGCACTTCTCTGCAGGATCAAGCCTCCGCATTCTTTGACTTGCCGTCCTGAGTGATGACTCATCTGACCACCTGACATTTCTCTTTCTCCGTTCCTCGCACCACTTCCCTCGGCCGTGTACTTTACAGGTGTAATAAGGGGTTTCACGCGCCGCAGCTCGACCCCCCAGGCGCCCCGCTCCGTCAGCTTTCTGAAGGTGAGACTTTGAAAAAGTCGGCTCACGACTCACTCTGGCATTCACAGTCCACTGAGTCACAGTTGTTTTTCTCTGGATTTGGAGTCAGAGGCAAAGCTGTGAGGGGTGAAGAGGTGAGGATGACATCTTTTCTCAGACTTCAGGGCTCGCTTTGCTCATATCACGGCTCACAGCGGTCTCCGTTTGTTGCTTGACCTCCTTTTAAATCCGCCTGACTTCGAAATCTCTCCTCGCCAAAGTCTCTCCACACACTGCGAATACTTTTCTGTAACGAACAAGTTTGTGTTCTAGAACATTTAATGCACGCAAAACGTCATGAACGTTTCACCCAGAGAGATTCCTCCTTAATTCTTAATGCAGAGTGTCTCCAAGTAATGTTGCATTTATCTTTTATGAAAGCAAAACCTGATTAATCTGAGAGTTCTGTGTGGACCCTGGAGGGAACAACTATGCAGCATCCAAACAGTGAAAAGTGTGTGAGTTTTCCCAGAAACCCCCCCCCCCCCTTTACCTTGACCCCATTCACTTAAACCTGCAAACAAAGCCAGCAAACCACTAATAATCATAAAAACCATCCTTAAAACCAGGGATTACTAAAGTATTCTTCAGCTGCAACCCTGACTTCTTTCTATGACTCGGCAGATTCCAATCCAGTTTAAGGGGAGGGGGAATTTCCCATGATCACTTACAAAAACAAAACGACTCAATGTGGAAAAATGAAGTCACAGTCCTGTGAGATGTAAAATAAGCTCTTCAAGTTTGTGTTTCATGCTTGTTTTTTTTTTTAATTTTTTATCTGTAATGAAAAAGGTATGCTGGGAAAAATAGTCATTGCAATGCTTTATAGGTCAGGGAGCTGCTTGAGTGTAATGTTGGAGTTTGACCACTAGGTGTCAGCAAGGATCCTGGAAAATATTTTCCCTTAGCTGAAGTGAAGCTGAAAGAAAATAGAAGACAAAATAAGAGTTGGAGAGAATTTAAAGATGTACAGCCAACTTTAATCAAACTTTGGAAACCTATTTAGAAGAAAACAGTTGGATTTGTCTATTTCCTGAAAAGTCCCATGTCTGAATCAACATGTCCCGCTCTATTGAAGCAGACTGATTCATTTTGATCACTAAATGTGCCGAGTCGTGCAGTCCATTTCTGATAATGTACTCCCCCGTTCTCTCCTTCTCTTTTCTTTTGTCCTCTTTGTGTTGCTGTTTTGGAAAGAAGCCGGAGTTTTTAAATAGAATTTGGTGGACCATGACAACAAAACAAAGCTGCTTTATTTCTGCGGCTAATGACTTGGCCCGCAGAAACGCTCTCCAGTTGGCCGTGCGAAAAGACAATTCGCCAGAAAAAAACGGCGCCCGTGAACCCGGGGTTGCCCGACGCTCTCCTGGAGGGGGTTAAAAGATTCATGCACGTCCGTAAACAAAATGTGGATTCCAGTTTGTAGCGCACGAAACGCACGGTCACACTCACATCATCAGAGGAATTCATCCCCACAAGGTCCTCATTAGTGGGCCCAGTTGGCTCATTGTCATCATGTGTTGCTTCGTGGAGTCCAAAGACTGCCCGCAAGACAAATGTTAGGAAATGTGGAAAAGGTTTTTAACCTAAATCAATCCATCTGTATGTTAACGTCAAATAAATGACATCACTGGTGGATAAGATTAGAAAAATACACTCCACAGCCCCAGAACCAAACCCTCTTATCCATACTCAAACAAAATAAACCCTGAAGAATCCTTGTGAACTATTTCAACTGCCTTAACTGCACAAATACAGTATTATAGTATTAATATAGCATTAAAGTGGCCCTTTTGGAACTTGAGGCGTGCTACAGTGGCTGTATGGGAGCCAAAACACATTCCACGGTCCCTTTTAGGGAGCCAAAATATGCGCCAAATAGACGATCTTGTGAAACAAAATGTAAGTGCCAACTGGCTCACTTAAACACTTGCTTAATGGCCCTAATAGGAGCCAAAATGTGCACTACAGTCCCCGCTTGGGAGCCATAACACGCTCTAAAGTGCCCTCATTGGTAGCCAAAACTTAGACTAGAGTGCCCTCTTCTCTTAGAGGACAAATTACACCAAAACAAAAAACAAAACGTGGCAATTTGCTTTCTGGAGAGCCAAAACTTGCTACATTACCCACTTGGGAGCCAAATCACACTCTAAAGTCCCCTCATTGGTAGCCAACACATATACAAGAGTGCCTTCTTCTCATGGGGAAAAAATGCACCAAAACCCCCCTAAAACATGTGCCAATTTGCCTTTTAGGGAGCCAAAACACTTGCTACAGTGCTTACTTGGGATCCAAAACACACTCTAAAGTCCCCTCATTGGAAGCCAAAACATACACAAAAGTGCCCTCTTCTTTTAGAGGACAAATTACACCAAAACAAAGCTTTGAATGTGCCAATTTGCCTTTTTGGGAGACAAAATGTTCTACAGTGTCTGCTTGGGAGCCAAATAACACGCATGAGAGCCCTTTTAAGAGCAAACCCATAGGCTGAGGTGCACTTTTGGGAGCCAAATAAACTACTAGATAGCCCTTTTGGTAAACAAAACATGCGCAAGACTTGCCCTTGCTAATTTGCTATCTTGGGAGCCAAAACATGCACCTAAGTGCCATTCCAGGAAGCCAAAACACAAGATTATTAGCTCTCATTGGAGTTAAAATGTGTACCCCTGAAGACTCCCTTTAAAGTATTTCAGCTCCTTTAACTGAACAAACACACTCATTTGGCCTGTGACCTCACGACTGCAAAAGCCACAAAGCTTTGATGACATAGTCTGTTTTTTTTAGAGGGCAGATGAGTCGAGGAGACGAATGTGCTGGATCTGCAGCTTGTGTTCACATTCACTGCAGCCATGTGACAGAGGACGAGGGGATGGGGGGGGGGCGCTGTCCAGCCAAGCATGACGAACGCTCATCTGCCCCCGAGAGCGGAAACGCACAGGCGTGCCGTACACATGTTCGCATACACGCATGCACACAGCTGTGTAAGAGCACAGGGACAAATAGATTTAGATAATTAGTCATTTCCACTCGACGAGAAGTCTAACGAGGTCAGGACCTGGTGTCGCCTGAGCTGTGCGAGTATATTGTAACTCCCAGAACATAACCATAACACTGAATATTAGTAACGGCATAAAAATAATACATGTTTTTGACCAATGGTGTAAACAAGAAGGAAGGCAGGGAAAGCAGTTGAGTTGGGAGCCAAAACACAAGCTAAAGCACCCTCTTGGCAGCTTTAATTGTTGAAACACCAATAAGTGTCCACTAATAAGCCAAAACACCTGTTAAAATGAACTTTTAGGAGCCAAATAGGGCGCCAAAGTGCCCAATTGGGTGCCAAAACGCAACTTATTTGACTACTTGGGAGTCAAAAAGTGCCTTTACCTGCCTTTTCAAAAATTTTTTAAAGTCGGTTTCAAAGCTTTATAATGTGCCATTTGTGTAACGTATAAACATGTTTTAAGAGCGCCCTCATTGGTGGGGAGGATAAGGCCCCCGTCCTTCAAAATATCTATGCACACTACTGCTTGTACAGAACTTGCCAGCAAAGAAGCTTTCACTCTGCAAATGTGTGGGAGGCAGAACGTGAGAGATCGTTGTTAGTCATTCACAAATTTCGCTGAATAAATTATCGTAGCTGAATTATACATCCGTGTAATAAATTCCTGATGAAGAGTTCACTTCGGGGGCTGTTAAATTAGTCAGAGAAGTTAGAGGAGTTCAAATGTTTGGCTCTTACGCTTAGAAAAGCCACTTAAAAAGCTTAAATTCTACTTTTAATTTTACCTTCTTTTTCATGTTTTGAAGAGACAGAAAATGAAACAGCTCTGGATTCAGTTCAGATGTTACACTCCGAGGTGACGCCACGCAACGTTATGCTTCTTTGGCACTCTGATGTGAGCAAAGGTGACACTGTGTGCAGTCACAGCGCGGCTATTTATAGTGACGCCGCGCGCATGTGATCACATCAACTCCTGTGCATTCTCAGCCCGCTCTTTGCTGTGCAGGCAAATTTAATTTCCAGAAAGATCCTGTTTGTAAATCTCTCCAAACACAGCATCCTAGTGAGATTTTTAACGGATCAGCCTCCAAGCGTTAGAGCCAGCTGCTTTCTGGGGAATCCTCCGCCGTGGTGTGTGCAGAGCCGCGATAGCGAGAGGACCCTGTCTGGAATTAGTCACTGGCGCATCATCAGAGCCGACCGTTTGGCTAACCGTGCCCCCAAACGGAGCTCAGCTGAGGCTGCTTTACCTCTGATTCACCTGTTGTCAGGAAGCAGAGACTGCGACATATTGATGTGACACTATCAACACTTTGTTTTCCCACCGAAGGAGCTCCATGTCTCCAACCAAAAGGGAAATAACAGAGTTCACAGCTCAATAAGGCTTCACTCAAGTGTCTCACATCACACAACACAATTATGTTAGCGCAGAAAAGGAGGGTGGGTTGGGTGGCGGTACACTAATGCACCCACTTGGGAGCCAAAAACGCGCTGAAGTGTCCACTTGGGAGCAAAAACTCTAAACGCACAAAGCTGCCTGCCTTTTTGGCTGGTAACAAGTTGTCAAATTGCTGTCTTGGGAGCCAAAACATGCAATAGGTGCCCTTTTCGGCACCAAAACACATTTTATTGCCCTCTTGGGTAGCAAAAATGTGAGCTGTATGTGCCTTTTCTACTCTTTTGGTTCCTGCCCTGCTAAGAGTGTCATCATGCCATTGTGTAGAAACACCAATGGAGTCAAAATGCTTGGGTAGTCGTTTTGGTGTTTGGTTCTTAGCGCCCTCTTCAGTGTGGAAAATGCGCTGCCCGTGCCTTCCTGTGCCTACCACTTGCTTTCAGGCTGCTTGGATCCTTCTACACATTATTGCATATTGATCCAACTCCATAAATTGTTCCTTTTACTGCATTGTGCATTAGATTTTAATGTCTAGACATTAATTCTGGGACATTTGCGAAATGACTGTAAACAAATAACGCCCGCCGCTAAAAGCTCAGCGGCTCTAATCTGCTGATTCCTTTATGGCTCAGGGGGAGATTGCTCTTTTACCATTCAGGTTGTAAACAACTTTTATGCCTCATGCACTGCGTTAGCCACAGCTGACATTGTCCCATCCTGTTTTTTTCTCTTTGAACCAAAAACTATTTGTTCTAGTTGAATATTTCCAGAGGACCCAATGGTTTGATGGGAAATGACAAGCTTGTGAGGCTCCTTTGCCTTAAACGTAAGTAATTCATGAGGGATCTCTTTCTTCTCTTCAGTGAGAAAGTGGACACTTGGAGGAAAAGGGGAAGAAAGTGGAAAAAAGTAAAGAACAGACGACACATAACCCAGCAATGAAAAATTAATAAGCCCTTGGCGTATGGCGTAGGCATCTCTGCACGTTTCTGTCGGACTCATTTCCTGCTGTAAAAGAGCAAAACGGCGCTTACGATATTCCGAATCCATTCAGTCCAATCCTACAAAGCGAGATTTTACGACTCAAGTGCACATTTTTCTAAACAGGAGGCAGGCTGTGTCTGGCTATGGGACGATGAGAATGTCATAAAGAAAAGCAAAAACAGCCCCCCCCCCCCCCTCAAAAAACCCACACTGAACTCAGCGGCGTGTGCTGGAATGTTAATTGTGGATGTTTCTGATACGCGGGGACAGAGTGGGAGGAATTGGCAGACGTGGAGAAAAAAGGACAGAAGCTGGTGACAGGATCAGGCCTCGGCTCAATTATCAGTCTCTTTACGCTTGTTAGGACAGTGAAATGAGTATTTCCAAGCTGTTTTTGCACTCTGATAACGCGCTTTCTTTTTCTTCACCCTCGCACATTTCATCTTCCCTGTCATGTGCCATTTCCATACCACCCCCCTCCTTCCTCTGTTCCTCCTAAGAGATTTCTTAAGCCAGTGGTGTGCAAAGAAAAGACTTTAAGAATGTACCTCAAGGTGTCCTCTTGGGAGCCAAAACATGCGTTTCAGGAAGCAGAAACAATTCACGCAAGGGTCCTCCTCTCAAGCAAACCACACTGATCTGACCTTTTGGCTGCTTAATACATGCCTCAGAGGAGCCAAACATACCAAATTGCCTTCTTGGGAGCCAAAATGCATGTTAAAGTGCCCTCCTGGGAGCCAGTATTTGCTATTATGGTGTGTTGGGAGCTTAAACACATGCAACAGTGTCCTCCTTGGTGCCAAATTTATGCTTGAGTGCCTTCTTGGGAGCCAAAATGTTCACCGTATGGCTCTCCTGGTTAATAACGCATGATATACTGCATTCCTGGGAGCCAAAAAACATGCTTCAGAGCTCTCTTTTTGGGGGCCAAAATATGCTTACATGCCTTCTGGTTAAAAAAATGGTCCCTTTGGATGGTTTAAACATGATGCATTGGTCCCCTCACAGTGGTGGCATGCTTGGGAGCCAAAATACACTATTAAGCGCACTCTTGGCTTGAGAAAAACACCTTAAAGGCCCTCTTTAGCTGGTAAAACAAAGTAAACTGGCCTTTTGAGACACAAAAAACATGCTAAAGTGGCCTCTAGGGAGTCAAAATATGCATGAGTGTTAATTTGGGAGCCAAAATATGCTAAATTGTCCTGTCAGGAGCCGAATCAAGCACTGCCCTTCAAAATATTTGTGCACATGCCACTGTTCTTGGCCACTTGACACCCTGACTTTCCCAGGGGATAGGACCCTGCAGATGGGAGGGGTCCATCTCCAGGCTGCAGGGCCCCCCCAACTGCTCAAGAAAGGCAGAAACCCATGTGTGTTCAGGCTGAGAAGGCCACAGGTGAAGTATGCTTTTGTTGTCTTGCAGAAAAAGACAAAGAAAAACTCAACCCTCGTCTTAAAAGCCCCCACAACAACTTTAAAGTGGGGAATCAATATTTCACAAAGTCCCCCCCCACCCCTCGCTCCGCCTTGAGCTGCAGAAGGCCTTCACCAAACAATAGGATCCTGAGCTGCATTATTCATCCCTCACTCATTCACTCCCCGCTCACAAGAGGGGGGCGCACACGGGGGAATTCAACTTCCCCAAACTAAACTTCCGATGAAATAGTCCTTTCCGACACCTGCCCCACCGTTCTGAAACCTTTGCGTTTTTTTTGGAGTCGCCTTTCTGCCACCTTTGATAACGTTATGAATAATGCAGGCCTGATTTTTATCCCACTCTCAATCGATTGTAATTCCAATAATTAGATTCAAAGTCCTGCATTGTAAATGTTCATTTTAATCAGAGGACGTATAAAATCCTCACATCAAGGATAGAGGTCTATATTTGGACTTTCTCCAATCATCATTAAAATCTAACTTCAGGGATTCGATAAGCATCACTCAGTTATTACAGAATGACTCCCATTTTTAATGAACTTGACATTTACTGCAGCGTGGCTTTTATAAGGTTTCCACTAATGTCTTTTCAGAACGTGTAATTAGGTTTCCTGCAAAGGATCATAACAGGAGATGAGGATGGCTCGGCCTCCATCGGTTTATTATCTCCACTCCGGACCATAACAGAAGCCGGGAAGCATGAAAGCCTAAGAATTAGACGTGGAGGTGATTGCATGTGGATTAGAAGAGAATGAGGGCAAAGGGGGCGTCCATTACAACACTCAAAGTGACTTTAAAGAGCGGGAGTGGAATGTTAAGTCGGGATGAACTGCTTCTTCCTACCTTTGGCAACTTGGTATCTTCTTACTTTTACAGTCTTTCTCAATTGTGGAAACGAGAATTTCTTTGTTCTCCGCACTAAGTAAGGCACTTTTGGCAACTAGCAGGGCACTACAGCACTTATTGGCAACCCATTTGTGTGATTTTGGCTCCCTAGCAAGCATTTGAGCATGCCTTTTGACTTCCAAAACGCCCCTCAAGCATGCCTTTTGGCTCACAAGTTCACACATTAGCTTGTGTTTTGGCTCCCAAGCTGACCCAGAAGGCCACATTTTGCCTCCCAAGAGGGCACTTTAGCACACCTTTTAGCTAACCAGCAGGCCACTTAAGTGCTTAAGAGTCCATTTTTAGCTACCAAGTGAGCCTATTAGTGTGCACTCATATAGGGCACTATAGCTTGTCTTTTGACTCCCAAGAGGGCCCATCAATGCACCTTTTGACTCAAAGAGGGCACTTTGGCATGTATTTTACCTCCCAAAAGGACGCATTGGAATGGTTTTGGCTCCCAAGCGGGCACTCTAGCGTGCCTTTTGGCCGCCTAGTGGGTATGTTAGTATGGTTAAGGCTGGCAAGGGTGCACTTTCACAAATTTTGGCACCAAGAAATCACTTTTGCTCCCAAGACGGTATGCTAGTGTGGGATTTGGCTCCCAAGAGGAGTCTTTAGTGTATGTTTTGGCTACCAACCAAGCACTCTAGTGTGTTCTTTTTCAACAATTTGCCATTATGGGGTGAGGACCCCCATGCACACACACTTTGTAGACACAACTGTTGAAATGATACAACTCAAAGGGAATTAAATGTGGAGCCTTTTTGCGTTCAAGTGTGCTAAACGTCCATCCAGATATTTTTCTCTCTCGATTGAAGTCTTAATTCTGGGAAAATGTATCTCTCAGTGAGTGGAAATATCCACAGTGTGGTCGTAGGAGGGTGTGGCTGCCCTGCATCTGCGGCTTTCACCACGTCCAGAAACATCCACATCAGCTTCTTTTTCCCCTTTTTTCCCTTTCGCTAAAGTGCAAGCGTCTCATTGTTCTCACGCCGACCGCAGTCTTGAGCTGCAGAGGGTAAACCGCCGGTTTTCAAGTCACATCTGACAACGATTTGTACAGGAGGACTTCACTGTGGATGTGGATGTGCTCTGTCATTCTGTGTCTGTTTAAGGTGGAATGAACAAGCCTCTGTGAAGACTCTACAATTTGATCTGTATTTTCCTATGAAAATATGATATTCACTTAACTAAATTATACATGCTGACAAAACCATATGAGATAGAGTTACAGTGAAAGCTGCCCTACTTTCTTCGTCTTGCTGTTGAAAAGGCCGTCACAGAAACACACACACATGTCCAGATGCTTATTTTGTATTCTGATATAATCCATCAAACCATAATTACACAGCCAGGCTGAACGCATCGTGTATTTTTGGATGGAGATGTCAAAGACGGGGATGCTAAGGTTGAGCTAACGCTTACGGGGACAGGACTAATCGCTTACATCTTGAGCAATGTCTCCACGTTTCCCTTGAGAGATTTTCAGAATAAAAGCCTCCCCCCGCTGACATCACTCAAGTTGACAGCATCCAGAAATGACACTGGTCATGTTTGACATGTCTGGAGAGACGACTGTCTGAGGGTGAAGCTCGCTGTCGACCTTTTCTAGCCAACATGCTGCGATAAACGCCTCATCGTTCAAGAGCAGCAGATGCCAAAAATCGTCATCGGAAATGAAGCGATGATCCCCACGTTGGCTCCAGGAAAAGTTGGAGACCATGAAGGTTGTTTGGCTTTGGGTTTGCCAGGAAGTAGAGTCTGAGAAACACATGGTAGTTGATGTACGGTGGAAATCAATGATCTAAGGTAAAAAGTCAAAATCCTGCAACAAAAAGCCACATTCACAAACTAGTAAGTCTAAGTTTTTAGCAAATAGTCAAAAACAGACAAATGTTGGTAAATATTTTTGGATAAAAAGTTGAAATCTTGAAAAAAAAAAAAAAAGAAAAACCTTTAGACTAAATATCAAAATTTTTAATAAAAATGTCAAACTACAGATTAAAAAAGTCAGTTATGATATGGAAAGTTACAATTTTTGAAAAATTTAAGTCAAAATAATTAAGTGTTCAATAAATTCAGACAAAAAGCTTAAATTTTTGGCCAAGAATTTTCAGTCAATAGCCCAAATTCCTTGATATGAAAGTCTATAATCTGAGATGAAAGGACAAAATTGAGAGATATAAAGCTAATTAAAAAAAAGAAAATGCAAAAATTTTAGACAAGAAATTGTAAATTTGAGAAAAAAAAGGTCAAAAACATGAGGAAAAAAGCCAAATATCTGCAATAAATAGTCAGAAAAATTTGAGAAAAGCCCATCAAAATCTTCAGGGTTGAAGAGTTGACTTTTTGCAAAAAAAAAGAAAGAAAAAGAAAAGACTTGATAGGAGAACCACAACAAGAAAACTCAATTAATTTTTTTTTTTGTTTAATTTTTTTTTTTTTTTAATGGTGTACTCGGCCGTCCCTTTAGTTATATTAGTTTGAAAGATTTGATCCTGGAGTTAAAGAGTTGAATATGTTGTTTTCTCCTTTTTTCTCCTGGTTGTGGATTCACATGCTTAAAGAAAAAGAAGCTTTTTTTCTGCATGTTTCACCTTCATTAGCAGAACTATCTCCTGATGACTCTGTTTGTCATGCAGCTCTGAAATCACACTCTCAGAAAGTGTAACTTGTTTGGGTTCATCTGCCAGAGTAATTTCCACATCAGGGGCAAGAGCACAAAGTATAAGCTCATTAAATCAACACTCGAGAGAGGATTTTCGGTAAACTCGGTGGTGGAACTAATTTTAGGACAGGTTTGCATAATTTGCCCCTCCAATGACCCAGCAGTTTTTTTTTATAGTGTATTTTTAGATGTTTGGGAGGATACAAGCTGCAGCTGATGAAAATCCGGAGTTCAGGGCATGTTTGCAGGAGGTGAAACTCTTAAAGGGACAGTACTCCGCTCTTTGATGAAGGGTTGATGCTAAGAAAGACTGAGAAATTGACTCGCCAGTGGTGTGCACAGAGGGGGGGCAGTGGTGGCCGTCGCCCCACCTCATGGCCTAGTAGTTGACAAAGTGCGATCATTTTAACTCATGGATGGACTAAAAAAAAATCTAAACTGTTCCCTTGGGAGTCAAAATACGAAACACAGTATCATCGTGATTACAAATCTGAACTGCCTTATTCGCTGGTTGAAACATGACAAACTGTGCTCTTGGGAGCCAAAATTGATGCTGAAGTGACTTGGGATCCAATACACATACCAAGGTGCTCTGAATGTGGTGCACTGCAGATTATTTCCATATTTTTTTCACTTATATAAACATCATGGATGGTAAATTAACTTTAAAGCATGAATAAATGTTCGTCATACGTAGGAGAAATTTTGGGAAGGAGAACCAGGAGTTCTTTGTCTCACAACTAAGCCGTGAAGCTTGTGTTACCTTTAATAGGTTGAGGTTGATTTTCAGCCAGGCAGCACAAACTGAAACAGAGCAAAAAGCCAAATTCGGAGACAGAAAGCTTTTACAGCAGAGCGGGGACCAGAAAAAAAATTTACCACCTTATAAATTTGCCATTAAGTCGAGGGAGTTGCAATAAAACTCCAAATTAGGTTTCTGTGTTTGAGTACAAGAGTGAGGAGTATTCCGGCGGTGCCTCAACGACGTGCACTTTAACTCCACACATCCACAGGTGTAAGAAAACAAACGCAACAAGAACACCTTTGCTTTTCTCAGCAAATGAAAAGCAGCAGAGAAAGAGAGAGGAAAAAAAAAAACAACCTAAGACGTGTTTAAGATTTCATGTGGCTCTGTGAGAGCTTTTCATTCCCCTCTCAAAGTCCCGATTTTTCCGATTCATCTGACAGACCTTAATGCCTCCTAAGAGCAGAGGGCTGCATTGTTCCCAGGTCGCGCCTGCTGGAAGTAAAAATACGGATGGTACAGATGTAGAAATACAGTGGACGAATCAGACGCCATGAAAGAAACATGAAGGGAAGTGGATGCAGTGGTCGGCCTTTTTATTTGAGAAGCTCTCAACATGATCTCGATTGGGAATTTAGGGGCTGATACCAAAGCAAATATAGAAGTGTGTTTTTACGACAAACAGAGAGGGGGTGAAAAAAGAGTCAACTTTTGAATAGGGTGAGTAAATGCTCTCTTTTTCCCAGACAACTCCTCCACTGTGGTGGTGAAGCTAAATCTTTGAGGTATCATCAATATAATGGCACAAAAGAAATATATATATTTTTCTTTTTATTTAAACATGAGATGGTTCAGAAAAAATTACCTGGATTTATTGAGGTTTTTTTTTTTCCTGTATAAAGTCTTATTTTGAGATAAAAGTCAAAATTTTGGGTTAAATTTTAGAGTCTGTGGTCAACAGGTAAATTTTGAGATAAAAAGGGAAAATTATGAGGGAAAAAAAGTCAATTTATTGCTATGAAAGGTCACGGTTGTAAGGGAGAACGTCCTAATTATTAGGTATTAAGTGGAAATTGTGAGAATTAGGAGAGGCATGTGTTTTGGCTCCCAAGAGTGAATTTTACCATTTTTTGGCTCCCATAATGATACCTCAATGTGAGTTTTTGCTCCTAACTGGCACTGCATTGTACATTTCTTACCAATTTGCACCGTTCAAGTTTTAAAATATTCAGCATGTTCAGGAAAATTGAGCTTCCAATTTTAGCATTTCTAACCCTTGTACTTTTAAAAATATTCAGTATTTTCCAATTTTTTGCCCCATTGAAATAAATGGAGATGATCCTTTACTATGGAAACCCTACAGCTAATGATGTCATGAGGGTGAGGGTTAGGGTAAGGGCTTGGCATACATATATCTTTGTTCGAAGACTTAGTTTAGCACGTAACAAAAGGCTGATACGGTATATTATGCTCTCTTTCTTTAGTCTAGGTCATGCTTCTTGCTAATTAACCTCGTTACACTTTGAACTGTCCTATGGGACCCCCCAGCCATCTATGAGCAAGCCTTATAATAATAACCCCAAATCCCAAAGAGGAGCCGCCATTTTCCAGCAGAGAGAGAAGAAGCAGACTCCCACCGGGGGACTGAATTTATCGATGGTGCTGTGGCGCCACTCGAGGAAAGAAATGAGCTTGTAAAAATGATTATTATCACTGCAAACTGTCAAAATCGGGGAACGAAGATTCACTTTTATGGCTCCCGTGAGTGAGCTGCTCTTGCATACTAATGAAGATTGTATAATTTTTTTTTTTTTAACGGCTCCATTTGCAGATTTTTTCCTCTGTGTTTACTTTCTTGCTGAAAAGTTTCCGAGCAATTACGAGAGAAGAAGGCTGGATTTGACTTTTGGAAAATGCAAATCGAGGCGAAAGCCTGGGAGCGGACTGTGTGGAGTTACTCTAAAGAGGGAAGAAAGGGAACCAAGAGCAACAAAGAGCAGAGGAGTCACTCGTTTTATTAATTGTGTTGGTTCTTGGAGTTGCCCTTTGGAAAAGTCAATGGCTTAATTAAATTGCAGCACACGCTCGGAGGGGGATTGAAGACGAAATAGCCCTTTAAAAGAGACACAAATGAGGTTTCCCTGATTTTTTTTTTACTTGTTTCCATATGATGCAGACGACACCGCCAACGCATTCAGCTCCGCCAGCCTTTCTCCCATACAGTGCCCTTTAAACCCTCTGGGCCCCTTGGTGTAAAGGCATTCTTTTTCCAGGTCAGCTCGCTTGTTTGCCTCTCACAGCTGAGTCTCTCTTCCTCCTGTCTGCACTGCACATATAGGATAATTACATGCAGCATCCACGGGTCAAGGGAGTTTGGCAGGAGAAGCTGGCACGAAGGAACAAGCGGTCATGACATGGTTGCCCTCCCCCCTCCTGCACATGTTGCAGAGCCCTGAGGCACGGCCCCCGGGTTAGGAAGGCAGATGCATACTGAGTAATATGGCATGTGGAGTTAGGAAGTCCGGGCAGAGCGGAGATGCCAGCTCCTGTTGTGGTGCAGTCGAAGTGGTAAGGGAGAAAAATGCACTGAAACATGAGGAGAGAGCCAAAACACGGAGGGCACGTTGAGGTCGGGACAGAACACAACCACACTGAGAACAAAACCCTCTCTGCAACGTCAGCAATAAAAACACCAAAAACAACCTAAATCAAATTCAGCCTCAAAAACCCCACTTTCAATGTAATTCTGTCAAAATCAAAGTGAAAAGAAAATTACTTTGCATCATCCTTTGACAGTGGTGTTCATAAGGGGATGCCCTCTTGGATGCTGAAGAACACATGTTGAGATGCTTGATTGGGAGCCAAAACACACTAAAGTCACCACTTGGGATCCAGAACACTCACTGAAGCGTCCACCTGGGATCCAAAACATTGATATAGTGCCCCTTTGGAAGCCAAAATACATGTTTTAGTGTCCATTGAGGAACCAAAACACATACTCAAGGGTTGTCTTGGGAGCCAAAACCTTTGCTAAACTGTCCTGAAACTGAAAAAGTCTTTTTACAGCTTTTTAATGTGCCATTGCTATATCATATGAACATGTCTGAAGTGCCCTTGAAAACATAGACCTCTCATCAGATAGAAAATAATTTTTTTAGTCTTTTCACCCCATCCCTCAAAATTCTATGCACGCCCCTGTCCCTCAGCTGAAACCTCCTCCTGTTTCACAGGGTGACCCCTTGGTTCCAGATCTCTGCAAACACTGGATTTGCTTGTTAAGTCGCCCCCCTGCCTTGTTGGAGCACATTATGTAAAACACCTCCGTCTTTCGTTCCCACAATTCTCCAGAAAAATGCATCGGCAAACATTTGATTTCCCCCTTTGACTTCCTTTGTTTCTCCAACAGCCCTGGAGCCGTGACGCTCGGGTGGCTCTGCACTCAGCCGTGCACTGACTGACTCTTCAGATGGAAAAAAAGATTTTTGTCTTTATTGGCTGAGCTGTTACAGTATGTGAAGTATTCATGATATTACAGAAGGGAAAATGTAGTTTTTAACTGCTTTTGTGTTCATGCTTTTATTCGACATGTAGGAACTATTAAAGCTCAGAAGCCCTTCAAAATAAAAGCTCCCCTGATGGTTGCCACTTGTCACCTTTGGCCCCACACTCAACCTTTCCTTTTCATTTCTCTGATGCTGAATAAAAGCACTATTTCACAAGGGAGAGCTGTAATTTTGGAAGCCATATGCGCTCCCAAATCCAGTAACATTTTTTTTATGCCTTCCTTTGCTGTACAGATGGGCTAAATGGGTCAACAGACGGTGGATGTGTGTCAGTGATTCGCTTCCGGAACACGCTTGACCTGCCGCCTGTGGAGATACAGCAGAATTAAAGATGCCGATGTCGACTTTAAAGCAACCTTGGCCTGTTTGTTTCACTTTAAGTCTGTTTACAGAACGCAGCTGGAATCTGCGGTCACACTGCGCCGGCTCTGAAATAAACACTAACATCTCAGTTTGGAACATATTGGACGTATTAATAATTCGCTTTGATGTGCGCTGCTATGGAGGTCTGGAACCAAGTCCTGCTGTAGGAGGACAGGTTTGAGTACAGAGGAATCACTTCACAAGAGACTTTTCAGAGATTTGCTCCACTTTGAAGTTATCTGGGGAAGTTCCACAATCAAGTATTGTAACAAACCTGATGCAGATAAACCAAACTACAACCTATATACACCCACGGGCAACAAAAAAAGCCCTGCAGAGAGTGACAAAGATGGCAGAGCACGAAAACTGACAGCAGAGCCTAGATTTCAAAGTGGCTTCTGGTATTCCATTGATTCGCCAGCGCCATGTGCCAATCACCATGCGACTATTACCAGTCACTCTGCAACACGAGGGTTGTCAGGTGTCACTGAGTGTTTGGCAGCTGTCACTGAGGAATAAGAAAGTGTAGCTGAGGGATATGCAGGTGTCGCTGAGGAATTGGCAGGTGTCACTGAGGGATGCCAAGTGCCACTGAGGAATAAAAAAGTGTTGCTGAGCGATATGCAGGCGTTGCTGAGGGATTTGCAGATGTCGCTGAGTGATTGAAAGATGTCACTGAGGGATGCTGAGTGTCACGAAGGAACTGGCAGGTGTCACTTAGGGATTTGCAGGTGTTGCTGAGAGATATCAGGTGTCACTGAGGGATTTGTAGGTGTTGCTAAGGGTTGTCAGGTGTCTCTAAGGGATTGGCAAGTAAGGCTTAGAGATTGGCATGAGTCTCTGAGCAATTGGTAGGTTACCCTTAGGGATTTCCAGGTGTGGCTGAGTGATTATCAGGTGTCACTGAGGGATGCCACTTGGTGCTGAGGAATTGGCAGGTAAAGTTTATGGATTGGTGAGCATTTCTGAGGGACATTTGGGTGTCACAGAGGGGTATGGATATTGCCCTTAGAGATTTGCAGGTGTCACTGAGGGATTAATATGTTGCCAAGTGATTGGCATGTGGCATTACACAATCCGTGGTATACCACAGGTCGCTTTTGGATTTAGGTGTCATTTGAAACGAAATCATGGCACTGCTGCTTCTTTTTTTTTTTTTTTTCAAATACACCATATTTCAACTTGGGTAAATGGTAAATGGTAAATGGATCTGTTCTTATGTAACACTTGCCTTGTCCTCCTGACCACTCCAAGCACTTTTACACTTCTCCCATTCGCGTTTTGGTTTTGAAAATGATACTCTACACCACATTCACACACTTATATCTCACATTGTAGGGAACCATCAGTTTTTTTAATTAACAAAGTCATACCCATACAGGCAACACTGAAATACAGTGGGAGAAATTCTTGCGAATGGCACTTTGGCATGTGAGCGCAGGAGCTTGTATCAAACTTTTGCCACGACCACCCCCAAATTTTTTACTACTTATTGTAGCTTGAAAGTCTGTTTTCTTTTTATATCTTTTATCCTTGCAGCTAAAAGAATGGATGTAACATTGTAAATTAATCTGTTTCAAAATGCAACAACCTCCCAGACCTCCCATGCACTTGTACTGACATGTATTATGCAACAACTAGCAATGTAATAAGAAGGCAATGGGCAACCAGAGGGGCATTAGGGAAACTCCCTGGAATGGATGCATGTCCCTAATCAGAACATGGTGATAACAAACATGCAAGTCCAAAAGCCTCCTCTTGGGCGTCTTGTAAGATTATCCGACCACTTTCCCCGGCAATCTCGCGATTATCTTCCCCGCCATGTCTGCGAGCACGAGGGAGCGGAGATACAAACCCGAAAACGAGCTCTACATCCTCCGTAATCTGCACCGAGAAACCGAAAAAGCCATAGCTCAGAAGCCCAGCTCATTCAGCATTCACTTTAATCACTTCTTTTTCCCACTTGCGCTGAGGCGGATGATTAGGCATGCCGGCCCTCATCAGCAGGTCTCAGGCTCCCCGGTGGAGCTCGACTTAGCCGCTGATCATGTTGTCAGGGGGGCTGATGGGAAAGCTTAGGTCATTCAAATCCTAAATGCTGTTGGCAGACTGGGGGCAGGGGCGCACGTTGCCCTCCTTAAGCGGAAATTGGGGAAATGGGTTAATCTGTATGACTTAGCGGTGTAAATGCTCCCCCTAGACACAACTGGGTGGTAAAATAGTGCAAAACCAAACAGAGGTACGGTGGCCCTGAAGGCCCACAGCACTGCAACCTAAGAGAACACCTGCAAAAAAAACGACGACAACAACACATGTAAATTATAAAAACATCTTAATCAATTTGACGTCAGAAAAATGGGCTACTAATGGACCTCAGCGCAACAAAAGTGTTTCCAAGAGGACACTTAAAAATGATGCACACATCCAAACAAGCGTTCATGCGATCACAGTCTTGAAATAAATCAAAAACACTTACTTTTTATCTCATTTTCCAACACCAGCGCGTTTTTCTAATGTGTTGTATTGTGGTATTTGTAGTGCATTTTTCTAATGTGTTTTTCGAGTTGTGTTGTCATCTTTGCAGCATGTTTTTCTTATGAATCATGATCTTTGCAGCGTGTTTTTTTTAATGTGTTGTGTTGTGGTCTATTTGCAGCACCATTTTCTAAACTGTGGCACTATGGTCCATTTGCAGCGCATTTTTCCCAATGTGTTGGTTTGCAGTGCTTTTCGAATTTTTTTTTTAACGTTTTGGGTTATGGTTTATTTGCAGCACGTTTCTCTTATGTGTTATGTTGCGATCCATTTGCAGTGAGTTTTTTTAATGTGTCGTGTTGCGGTCCATTTGCAGCGCATTTTTTCCGATGTGTGTTGTTGTGGTCTGTTTGCAGAGCGTTTTTTTTAATGTGTTGTGTTGTGGCCTTTGCAGCGTGTTTTTCTAAATGCTGCACACTTGTTGTCACATTGAGGAAGATATTGTCATAATTTGCTTGTGTTTAGAGCAGTGGTTCCCAACCTTTTGCAATTCAGGGCCCACTTTTAAGTCTCAAAAATTTTCGCGACCCACATCTGACCCTGGAAGTGCTAATTCTGTAACAACTGGTTAACATGTGGGATAGTGGTTAAATTTTTAGATTATACAACATTTTAAACATTATTCTGTATATTTGTATCTTTATACAATTACCCCTCATTAAATTTCAGACTATTTTGGAAAGATTTAGTGGCCCACTTGCAATACCTCCGTGGCCCACCAGGGGGCCACGAACCACAGGTTGGGAAACACTGGTTTAGAGTTTTCGCATGTGTCATTAGGTTACAGTGCTGTGAGCCCTCAGGGCCACCGTACAGAGGAGATTCCCATCCCAAGTTGCACCTGATTTAACCTCCAATTGGATAAAGGGAATAGCAATACATCTAAATCCATTCAGCACAGAGTGGAGTCA